>JAQFYH010000376.1:0-13154 GCA_034694405.1 Scolopendrellopsis subnuda
CTGCAACAAATGAGCTTTCCTTGAAGAAACATGTCCATGAAGCAGGTGATTTGCCCTTGTCCTTTGTATCGGGTTAGGGCGGTGGGCAAGACGTCTTCTAGTTAAATCAAGATTCCCACCCCGTCTTCAGTTCGCGAAGGCATGAAATCTAAGAAGGTAGATGTCACACATGATGGACGCAAGAACTGGCAAAAGAACGTCAGAAAAACAGAAACTTTATCTTTTGGAGCGTGCTCGGACTTGGCTTTGAGCTGCACCACTCCTTATTTCTTGTCCAATTTGATATCGCGGCGAACAAGAACGTTTTATTTAAACGTATTATTTAATATTATGTTTCTTTATTTTTTCTTTTCGTATATGACGCGTGCGTCAGCTTGTCGCGTTATGTCATTAACTCATTATGCTTCATTACAATTCATCGCTAGGCGCGCTGCTTATTTAACATGTTAAAGGAAAATATAACATTTAAAAACAGTTTCAGGATGAGTAGTTTCAGTGACAAGTGGTCGAGGAAATTTCAAAAAAGTTTGATTTAAAATCCAGTTCCTCTTCTCGGAAATTGAGTGTTCCATTTGGTCTTCGACAACAGGATTAATGTTTATAATACCCTATCAGGGGCGTCATTTGAACTCTTCTTTGGGGGGGTCGGGGGTGGATGGGGGGAGGGGGGAGGGCAAGTATATTTTTTTCAACAAGAAGAGTGGAAAAGCGTGTAATATTCGCTCAATTTTAGTACCTTCAAAACCTAGGGGGGGGGGGAGCACCCCAAATGAAGCCACTGTATCCTCCACCAAATTGTGGAGGTTGATCTCCAGACACCGGTAATGCAATGAGAAGGACAGCGGAAGGGTCGGGGGTTTCGTCGCTAACGTGCTGAAACCGACGATCACACCCACGACCCACCCTTCTACTCCGTATTAGATATACAATTTCGATCGTCAATATTTTCTGTTTTTCTCCCCCAGAAAAATATGATCGGTGGCAGAAAATATAGGGTACCATACGTAGCGATTGGAGAAGTGTATAATGTGCATTAGGTTGGGTTTCATTCTGTGTTGTCTACATAATGCCCACTCCACAATGAGATTTGAGGGGTATATCTCTTTCCATAGATAGATACCATCCTAATAACCTTGTAAGTAACTCTCGAACAGGGCACGGATTTTATCGGAGCAGAAGTGTGGGATGCCCAAACGCTTGCTTTTGTAAAGAACAATATAGAAGTGAAAATGTCCTTTGAATATTTGGTATAAAATGTCAATTTTCGTGCAATTAAGTGTCTTGTAAATGCGCTCCTACATATTTTTGCTCCAATCCGAGCCCATCTTTCGCAAAACTTGTTTTTAAAAATTGTAACCAAATAGCAAATAGATGAGTCTATTTTTAACAAAACCCTCGCGCTTTGGTCGGTGTAACAGGTTGAAATTGATTACTCAGTCAAACGCTTTCACCAGATCATGAAACGGTTGTATAACAATAGCATCGTACCATTTTCTACTGATAGAGGTCGCTGTATTACGAACAGATTTTTTTTCACGTGTTTAACCTCCTTAATCCCCTCTGTCGTATATGCGCAACTGCATTGTAAGTAACACAGCGCTCACGTGATTATGGCTGCTGTGATTTTCTTGGACTTCTCGATAGGTAGCAGCACTGGTTCCATTTCACTTTTATTCGCATTTCGCTATCATGCAGAAAACGTGTGATGAAATCTGTGTAACCGACATGCATTCTCACTATATTCTGAGTTTTATTCCATTACAAACATTTATAACAATGTGGTTTTTTTTTTCAAACTGTATAAAAATTGTACAATAATAATGGCGCGTTTGTCGATCTTGCAGCTCTATAAATATTTATAGCGATTTATTAATTTTTTTTTAAACAGACTGATATAAAATTATATTCGTAATAGTCGTATTTTTTGTTACTCACGAGAAGTTAGGCATGTAGGGATTTTTTTGCTTTTATGATGTCATTGTTACCAACACTATTATCAGGATTTTTGGAATATTTTTAGTGCTTTAAATAAATAATAGATTTTTTTTAATTCACATTTTTATTAAATTATATTCTCCAATATCCGGAGTAATAAGAATTTAGTGTTTCACGTGGAATTTCTTTATTTATTCGTCCCCATTTTAGTTTTTAAAAGTTGGGTAACATAATAATTTAGGTAATGTTTTTTCTCACTTTCTTCATCCGTTACCTTTCCTCCTCTTGATCGGTCTCGCCACCACCTCCCCCCAAATACTCACTCTGTATCTTTACGTTATGCCTATTTTGCGTGACGTAATTACCTCTCTCTCTCTCTTCAACCTGTATTTAGATACGCCACCTAGAAGGGGGGAATGATGGAAAGTGGAGCATGAACAGAGCTCGACGTAACAAAACGATGTTACTTAAAACAACTGTATTTATATTGTATTATGAAGAACATGCATTTAAAATAACGTAATAATGAAATAACTTGTTACTTTCCAAAGAAACGACTGCGCGCAGGAAATTCTGTCATAACTGAATTAGTTTGCAGAAATTGTTTTCCCCCAACACTTGCAAAGGTTGCAAAACAATATTTCATTTGTTCATCTTGCAGCTGTAATTCGCTTAATTATTTGGGATTTTTTTTTTAATTTTAAATTTCCGTTTTAAAAATGGTATAAAAATGGCTGTAATGTACCTAATAAATTATCCATTATAAAAGTGACTGTTTTCAAATAAACTCCTTTGAGAGTTTTAGAAAAAAAAAAAAGAAAGAAAGAAACTGTAAGATGAAGCATTGGAGCCAAAAGTGTGCGCATTTTGTTTTAAACGGGTGTATATTTTTCTCTCCAAGTGTTTGTTACTTCTGATAATATCAGAAGCAAAGTTTGCCATCTTTACGTAACTTACGTACGCAATAAACATTCGTAAGGGAGTAGGGGCATACCCCTCTGACCTGTGTCGACAGTGTCGCCCTCTAATGCCAGAAAATCGTAGTAAGTGGCGGTCGCAAGCTCATTGTAATGGGTATCGCCCTTTCCATTCCCTCATTTTCATATTTTTTCCGATATTAGCTTGGTATAGAATATTATTCGTCACGGCGCTTCGTCCAAGAGCTAACCATCGGATGCGTGTATAATATTAATAACTTGGAAGAGCGAGAGGGGGGCGGGGTGGCAGAACGACTATCCCAGAGAGCGAGCTCAGCTTTATTAACCCGCGTATTTTTATCTGCATTGTCAGGATCGGCATTCGCTCGAGGCAGTCACGATAATATTATGCATCAACTGTTGCTTGGATGGAGGAGCGCGGCGGTGCTGCCCTCTATCAGCCGATAGCCTTGACCCAGTTCTGGCGACGTACACAAACAAGTTATGGTGGGCATACTGGGATTATGGCTTGGTTTTAACTTTTTTCCACAGAGCGTAGGAGTAGTCTCTTTTCTCTCTCTCTCTGGCTGTTATGAGTGTGTACATCATCACCAGCGCCATGACTGGCTTCAGTGATAGTGGTCTTGACATACATTTTTGCATGCCAGCTTTTTCGAGTTAGAAAAACCCGAGCTTGTCATATAACATTATCTGAATATACTTATTTTTCCAAATGAATGACGTCATTATTTGCGTATAAAACCCCAAAGAAATTGCAAGGGGAACGTCGGAAGACGTTTGGGACCCACTCCCAACGACTTTGCGGAAAACGACCACCAGGCTAATTATTGTCGCTAGCGTCGTGCACGCCGCCGCCATTTCATTGGTGGTAACTTTTTTTTTTTTTTGGCAAGAATATTTTCAATTAGAAAATGGCGGCGACTTGCAATTAGCGGCCATTTTTTCCCCCTTTTTCGTAAACGAGTTGCCCCCCTAATTGATTCCAAACACCACTATTTTTAGAGCAGATAACTTACATCTTCAGCAGAACAGCGTCTCCTGGTAAAAAAAAATTGGAAATAATATTTGCAGTAATTAATCATTTGTCTAACTCGAAGAATTAGAATAAAGGCTTTCTTTGATATCTTTGAAAAGAGAATAGTGTTTCACAATTCACACATATGGGATGTAACGATGACACCCCCAAGAACCGACGGAAAAAAATCTGTAACGCTCCAATTGCTCCAAATATACTGACTCCAATATGGCACAGTTCGTCCCCGCCATGCAAGAATTGGGCGAATATACTATCCTTATACAGGGCGAATGTGCTATATGTACAGTATAATATACTGTACAATACATAGCACATTCGCCCTTCTTGCATGGCAGGACGAGTTGTTCATATTGCAGTAAATAAATTGGGAGACGTGGGTTTAGATCACTTTTTAGACCAGTGCTGTTTGACGGGTATTTTTGGAGTTTTGCTATCGAAATTCCTATTTAATAGGCGAACCCTGAGAATAGGCGTAATTTCCTGAATAACGCATTTCGTCTCCTTCCGATTAAGCGAAATCTACAAATTCCAAATAATGCCGTGAGAGTTTCAGGATGCGATATTAATTAATCACCTGTTAGAACTCTAGAACAATCACTGTTAAACAACTACACCAGCCGTTTATCAATTTGCAATATACAGAGAAGAATGTGGACCATATTGATTTGCGAAATAATTGATACAAATATAGTGAAAATAGTGAAATAAATAGCATGAAAAGACCCAACAAAATCAGCCGCTTATAGTAGTTGCCTTGAGTCTGACAGTCAATCAGACTCTGCTTCTGCTGTTACGCTAGGTTACGATAGAATTTTTGTATTTAGTCTGGGCACAATCGCCCCCAATGATTCACGGAACGAGTGTTTGTTGAGTCTGGTAGAAAACGAACAAAAATATGTATCAGTTCATGCACGTATAATAATTCTACGATTTATGGTGAATGTCTGGAAGGGGAGGAGTACGCTCTTTATGGAGCTTATTCCGGTAGCTATCCAATTGCTTTTGATGCATAGGTCCAGAGACTCAGTTTCCTCAGTTATATGTGACGTAAATTCAAAATGGCGGCGCACCTACAGAATAACTTACTTTAATACAGGGAATTATAAACAGCCGTATAAGCTGATTTTTAACTTTAAACCTCTGTTTAATACGTCCAAACGATCTTAAAAATGCCTAACCCATGCATGAAATATCCACAAAATTATTATTTTAAAAAGGAAGCGACTTTTTTGCTTCGTCCACAGCCGCCATATTGGCTTTGTCCAACAAAGGCGCGAAAATTTTGTAGAACTGTGCGCAGAAGAATGTGATTGATGTAGGCCATTGCTCACCATTAAATACGATTTTTTAAGACAATATCTACTTTTAAATGCTACGTAGGTCGTAGGCTATAGTGTGAAAAGACAAATTCTTTCTCGTGATGAAACCTTTATATAATCTGCTCATCACGGAGGTCTATAAGGATTTTTGGAGAGAATGTGCTGCTGCCGTTCTAAAGACGTAAAACTGCCACTCTTCAGAATCGTGGATAAGGCAGATTATAATTAGTGTATTACCAGCCTTTATTCAAACATTATCATGCGAAGCTCATAAGAGACGAAGAATGCATTTGGCTCTCGTCCAAAGGGAAGGACTGGCCACCAAAGATGTAGATGAAAGTAATTTCAAATAGAAATTATTATGATAAATAATGTTTTTTTCTTCTCTCTTTAGCCGCGAGAGAATATGATATTCGAGTTGGCAACAAAAACGAAACTTTACGGTTGTTGTTTTTCCGCCCATTAAATCGGCGGTGCGTGCGCGTGAGTTACGACGAGGATGGACATTCGGGCTCGTCATTCTGCGCAACGACTTTTCACGTAAAAGGGGATGGTTTGGGTCAAGTTAATGGTTCGAGTCATTTGCGCGAAAGGGAAAAAGTTCCATTCTTAGGCAGGGTTTCTCCAACGCTGATTAGTGCCTAATCGACGATTAAAAGTTAACGGTTGTTTAAAGATAGGATATCCCCACGTTGAAAACTTGACCGTTAACTTTTAAACAGTGATTAAGGGTTAATCAGCGTTGGAGAAACCCAGCCTAACAGTAGCTGTTCCTATAGCCCCTAAAGGACTATATTGGCGGTATAAATAAAATTCATTGAGTTGGGATTGTCTAAATTAATTATTTTCGGTTTCTTGGATAATTTTAATTCATTTTACAAGTAAATATTTGAAATCGGGTCTTGTGATTGGTTGACATCATTCCGAGACGACTAAGAAGACCAATCAGAATACACAGATTTCAAATTCTTTAACAAACGAATTCAAATTACTTGTCTACGAATTTGGGCATTCAGATTGGTTGATCCACCCCATCCAGAGAGGACGAAGGAGACCAATCAGTCGGCCATATTTCAAAATCTTGGTAAAACGAATTCGTTTTATGAAGAATTTGAATGCCTTCCTTCTGATTGATTGAACTCATCCTGAGAGGATGAAGAAGACCAAGGTCATATTTCAAATTCTTCGTAAAACGGATTAAAATTATATCAAGCATCAAAAATTATTAATTTAGGCAATCAAAACAAGTAATTTTATATTTTAACAAATTCGCAGTTTGTTATTACCGCTAATGTGGTCTTTAAATTGGGGAATTTCCACTGCTCTTTGTTTGCCTTTTAACAAGTTTTTTTTATTTTTTTATTTCGGACCTTGGTCGAACTGCATTATTTGGATAATATAAATTTTTAAAAATTTATTTCGGCTGGTAGTTTCGTCTCCTCTAAACCGGGCAGCACCCTCGCCTCTGGAGATCCCGAAAAGAAAAAAACACTTTATTTAAAAAAAAAAAGACTTATTTTTTCTTCCTGACATTTTTGGCAGCGGGATAATTTGGCGTCACCAAGTATCTTTACCCTCTCTCCCGTTTGGAGAAGAGTCTCGAGACTGTAACACCTGTATTGGCCAAAAATAGGAACCCGAAATGCATGTACGAGAGTTCGGATATTTTTAAATTATTCGACTGCTGATTCTGCGGTATTTTGTAGGTAAAAAAACACATATGCGGGTCTATATTATTTGCTGTGTACATACAGTATACGCGACGTTATTATACATTGGTCGAGTTTAATGTACATTAATGTCTGTGTTGAACGAGCGAGGCATTTGTACGACGAATTGCGCTGCCTCGGTGTTTGGATCGGTGCCAGTTTCCTGCCTAATGTGCCACACAAGGAAGTAGCAAATTTCTGCTCTGGTATTATATAGGGTTCCATCATGTATGTTTGAAAACCGAACCAATCGTGTCTTGGATGGTATTTTTATGAGATACGGGAAATATCATTGTCATATTAAACGAGTTTTACAAAAGACATCTTCTTGCATCAGTGCATTGCGCTGCACATCAGGCAGCTATGCTGCAATATTTAAAAAATGTTTTAAAAAATTATATTTTTGACAGTATGGCCTATAAAGTACCCAAATGTAGAAAGCAGTGGTGCAGTGCTAAATGGAGAAGTACCGGAACGCTCAAAAGCTGTACGCAAAACGGGGATTTCACGGGAAGGGGAGGGGGGTCCGGGGGGCTTGCCCCCGGCCGCCGGAGGCGAACAATTTTTACAACTGTATCTCCGTTTTCTTATGGTTTTCCATCTCTGGAATTGATTTATCGCTTTAAATAAACAACTTGTCCACATATCTAGCGCTTAATATCCTCCATTTTTTTTATATAAAATACTGTATATTAATTATCGAACCGGAACGGCGTTCCGGCTTCGAAAAAAGTATCGGAACGGCGTTCCGGTGCGTTCCGGCCCCACTACACCACTGGTAGAAAGTTAGAAACACATTTAATGTAGTTTCTTTATATAGGCCGCATCTATTGTATACCGTTTATATTAATATTTTTCTGTGTTATTACCGGAATATTTTAAGAATATTTTCCCCCCCAAAGTTATAAGTGATAATTTCAGTATTTCGGTGTATTCACGCATTTGGACATTGGCTCTTTGATTAGAAGCACAAATTTTATGTCAATTGTTTCATCAATCCAAAAACTCAGATCAGGGATAGAATCTTAAAATAATTTTATAATTTATTTTAAAGGTCTTGCATTTGGTTGAAGAATATTCGAAATTGAAAATATCAATATTCATCGGAAAGCAAGCAACGGGAGACGTTTTCGACTTTTCGTCATAGTTATTGGGTGACTGTTTTAGAGCGTAATAACTTTCTTTTACACCGTGCCAGATTAAAACCAAGATTTGCCGTCCATAGTATGGCGATATAACGATATATACGTAATGTCGCAAGTTAACATGGGTGGGAACTGGGATTTTTCCTTTTTTTCCTGTCCACTTCCATGAAATATTTTACTCACCTCAGCATTCTATACGTAATTTGCCCCTCCCGTCACCAAAGGATGAATCGAGCAAAATGCGACTGTCGAAATCTTGCGCAGGAGAAACACGAAATGCAAGACGCTCTACAAAATAGCCACAAGCTTACCAATCATTTCTTTGAGTCGGTCGAGATTGAACCCTCAATCAGCATATTAGCAAATTTCCTTCATATTAAAGCATTCTGCAAGCTAAATAATCGTCACTTTCTTTCTACGCCTGTGCAGATCTTTTTTTTTGTTAAGAGGGACAAAATAATCTGGTCTGCTCATGCACGGAAAGTAAGCGATGTCCGTTCTTCGTATATTCATCTTTACCTTAATCTCCTAAAGTTAAAAAAAAAAGACACGCAAAATAAGATCATGTCATGTCGATCCGACGATATTGATCGAGTTATAAGGGGTATTAAACAAAATAGATAAACAAATTACAAACCCACATAATCGTTTTGATTCCTACATTATAGCGATCGAGAAAACATGTTTTCATGTTTTAAGAATAAAAACCCGATCATATTTATCAATAAATCCATTTATGTTTACAATAAATCTCAAAATACAAAGTGCGCAACAGTCACTGCACGTTCAAAATACTGGCAATAAATACCGGGATACTGAGTCGAATCCCGCTGGAGACGTAGAGACTTTTAAGCTTAGCTAGCTATGAATGCGCAAACGACCAGTTATCGAGACATCTGTGCATCCCTATACAGTAACAGATTAGTTGGGCCGACGTAAAGTTGTTACAGGTCCATTTACGCGTGTATTAATTGTTTTTTTTTTACACCTTTTTACACTTTTTCGGAACTTTTAAATTTCATATCATGAAGATTTACAAGAGATGTATATTGAAAACGTAACTGACTGGAAATACAAAGGATTTGGCTTGTGGATTAACCTAATCCACCACCCGAATCATGTTCACCGCCATTTTGAAAAATGACGTCAGAATTAGTATCCAAGAGGTAGGACAAATAGGGTATAAGAGCGAATAATAAAATACCAGCTTTTCCACACCCTAAACGCATAATTATTTTTGATCGACCCACAAAATCCACGTTAAACTTGCCAATCTGTAATAAACTCAATTTTCGTCGTCAAATTTACCCTTGCAACGCATGTCCTCGTATAATATTTCTAACCTACAGAAAATGTATACCGGAAACTGCACGTTATAATATTTCTGCTGCATTACACATTTTTTTTAAAACGATTAATGTTATATACATTTCTTTATTATTTCGTTTGTATAAGATGCTCATTGTTGTACAACAAAATGCTGCTGGTTATAAGCATATGTGTGTGTGCATGTATGTATGTTAGCACATACACTAGACCCAATGACCCACTGACTGAGTGCCCCAAAGCTCTTATGTAACTGTTGCTTCCAGATCCTCTGATGTAACGCAGATATTCTTCACTTTGTGAGAGGAGAGAGAGTGAATGCATCAGAATATTATTATACAGCATTTAGGAAAGAAAATTGGTACAATATATACGACACGGTATAATCTCTGATACTGCTTTTCAACGCTACTATATTGGTCGCTGACTCGCTGTGAAATCTGCTTATCTTTCTCGGGTAGCGCGGGAGTTTATTTTCTGCAATAAAATCAGCGGCGTAGATAGCTCAAAATTGGCAGGGGGTGCGGATTATGAAATAATATTGAAGTCAAATTTGGTGCATTTTGGGCCAAATTTTTCCGTGAAATGGGGGGAGGGGGGCTTAAACCGGTTAGACCCCCTCCCGTATCTACCCCACTGAATAAAATAATGCTCTCGGCGCTCGTGTCGATTATGGCACCTGATTTTTTCCCCTTCAAAATTCGGATCCTCTCAACAGGACTTTATATTACAGTCACCAATGGACTCGCCACCCATTTTGGGGCGACCAAGGAGGACGCACACTGCCCCCCCCCCCCCTTCCTAGCGAAGATGACAAGACAGTGGTTTAGTAGATGAGGTCATTGGTTGAAGTTTAGGGGGTCACCATCCATGTAGTGGGTTCGAATCCCATCCAGTTTGAATTATGAGATAGAATAAAAGAAGAAACTCCAGAGAGAACAGAGAATGTAGGCAATGGGAAGCCTGTAAAAATGCGGGTCAAGGTTTTATAATGTGCTGGAGAGAGATTATTTTTCTTGAAACATTTTAACAAGTACTAATTTTTTATCTAGGCTTGACAATGAGACGAGTACTTTGTTAAAATAAATATTTTTCACGAAAAGCCGAAAACAGTTGTAGATGATAGGAGTGTAAATGTTTGGGGGGTTTTGGAGATACGCTTGTTTCACCCACTTTTGATCCTGCTTTAGAAGGGTTGTGGGGGCAGGGTGAGTTGCATGCGCCATCCTCCTTAGTCTCATTTTCTCTCTCTGGCTCTGTAATTTTGGGAATTTTTTTTTAAAAAAATTGGAAAATTCCCAATTTTATAAGAGTGTTAAACGCTGAAAAAAAAACACTTCGAATTATATCTGTTTGATTTACCCAGAGGGTGTTGGGGTTCAATCCCCAGATTTAAATCCTACGTCTCCCCTTGCCAAAAACTCAAATTTAACAATACAACCCCTCAGTCCCAGAGCCAAAATTAGAATCACCCCCTCCCCCCCCCCCCACACACACAATTTCAATTTGATCCTCCAGTTCAGTTTTGTAAAATTTAAACCGATCCCTGGCGAGACTTTCGCAATATTTAAACTCATTTTTTTAACTGCTCGAGGTGCAACCCTCCGACGAACGCTTTAAAACACATTTGAATATTATAAAGAGTTGAAAATATTTAAGAAATGACATAATTCCTTTAGCGGGGCGTCACGTTACCCTTGATCCCCTTTTTTAGCAACTGCAGGTGAAACATGGCGTTCGATTTTAAGCAGGTGTAAATATGGCAGGTGCACATTTGATGTTGTTGCCTTGGTCGCCTTTTATTTTGCCGCATCTGTCTGCCGCGATTCATTCGCACTTTTATTTACGACGCCATTTTAGTTTCAATTACGGAGCAATTAATGGAACATTATAATTCATTTTTCACTCTTTTTTTTTTCTCTCGTCTGGATTGAAAAATCGTATTTTAATCAACCCATCAGCAGTTGAATATAATTGATCAATTAATCATATCTGCGATTTGAGCGCGCATAATTTCAATTTCAGGCATATGGAACTGTAACAAATCCTCAAAAAACAGGGGACTGAAAGCTCATCGACATATTCAATTTTTATTCATGCTCCAAAAGCAATCGAAATTCCACCTTGGGCATTTTCGTAACCCCTTGGCTGCGCAACGCAGAACGCGTGCGCAGTCGTTTGAGATGCCCAAGGGGTTATGAAAATGTGGAAATTTCGATGATTTTGAACATGCGGATGGTTAAAATATGAGCCTCCAGTCTCCTGAAAAAGGTACAAATCCGATCACCGGTGATTCTCAGATTATGAAATCAGGTGTCTTGATTTTGCGAGAAAACAGAGAATATAAAACGAGCGAGTTTTGACATTTTTGGCCGCCAGAGCTGCGCCACTAGTAGTTTTTCATGCTAAAATGGAATAATGATGTCAGCTCTCTCTCTCCAACCTCCTCCTCCTCAGGAACCCGTAAGGATTACATGATGGGATTACGTGGTATACCCCCAAATATTTAGTATATTTGCATGGACCGTCCTGCGTGTATAATTTATCGTACAAGGTCGTTATTATTATTAATATTAATAGTTAAAATCTACATAAATCCGCAACAGCGATCATTGTAATAAAAGTCATCCATTTTTAGTGCTGTATTTTCTTCTCTGCTATATTCAGTGTGTCAGTGGGTCACTGTCACTGTGCTATTGGGTTAAAACTAGTTTATCATGTACGAGATTATACACGTCGTATAAACAGCGAGAGTATTTCATTTTTATTCATGCAAGAGTGAAAGTTTTTGCCAGGCAGAGCGTGCATTTTTTTTTCTATCTATTTTAACTTTCACTCTTTCGTATATTTGAATGTTACGATGTTGTACAGGGTGATGCAGATATATTTCCTTTAGTCGTTGCGAGAATTTTCAATCTCGAACTTTTTGAAGTTTTTATACGTAAAGGTGCAGCGAATTCTTTGTAGACCTGTGCCAATATATGGCCGAACGTGCACCTTTTTTTTTTGTTCAGAATATTCCAATTTCCGATTGCCGAACAAAAAAAATTGGCCATATTTTAGAACAAGTCTACTGTGCTAAAACCGAGATCGGGATAACAATAGTAGTAGTGTATATATAATAATACTTTGGCTAAAACATGGTCATTGTACCCTGTGTACAAGTGGGTGAAATGGCTTTAAAAATCCTTTAGAAAACGCCAACTGGCTGCTTTCTGGTTCTCTGCAAATTCCAGAAAGAGAGGCATTTAGGCGTCTCAACACTCGATTTTTTCATTATCGAAAGTTATTTCCAATGATTTATTTGTAGTAGTATTGGTGTATCAAGAGAAATTTTCAAAACGCACGACATTGGGCATCCGAGAACTCGTATTCTCCAAGATACCATGCATCCTTTATACCGAGAAATTCATCTAAAGTTATGTACATGAAAGTTTCGCCCTCACATTTTCTTTTTCATTAGACAATAAATTTGGAAGCTGTTTTTTATCAATTCGCTCCGCAATCGGAAGAAGTCCACAGTTTTTGTCTTCACGTTTGCGTGAATATTTGGAGACCGGGTCAAAATTTTGCATTAAGGTCGTTCAGTAGCTAGAAAACGGAGAAAAATTAAAATACATAAGTTCTCGGCTAATTCTCATCCTAAAATTATAAACTAACTTATGGCTGGTTTTGATCAGCAACGTTCTCTCTATGCTCTGGGACGGTCATTTCTTTTATTTACATTTCGGAATAATTTTAAAATC
>JAQFYH010000377.1:0-13153 GCA_034694405.1 Scolopendrellopsis subnuda
AATTCATGGGAAAAATGGTTCTACTTCCGGTTTCGGGTTCAAGACTTCATCCTATAGAGATCTGAAAATTTTGACTTGTTTTCCTACTTTTTGATTCGGAACACGATGTAAAAACCGCATCTCTCTATCTATCAGCGTTCAAAAGTTATGGGACCTGACAGACAGACAGACAGACAGACAGACAGATAAGACAAACGCAATAGCGCCCACCCTACGGGGCCGCTAAAAATATTCCCCAACCCCAGAATAACTTGATCGTGTTTTTAAGTTTTATAAATTGCTTAACTAACCTTATAAGATTGATAAAAATATGATTTAACAATATATTATTGAACTTCGAAAAGTATTTTTCGCTGCACATATCGGTATTCGATTCGATTCGATATTACTAATTGGTCACTATTCAGTAGCTCGTACATAAGCATTAAGGGATGGGTATGAGGGTCCGGTGAAATAGCGGAGAGTCGGATGTTTCTTTATATATTTTCGCAGGTGGCGCCACGCGTTTGCTCACACATTCAACACGCATTATACAGCTAAGGTTATCGTGTTGCAAATGTATGAACTGCACCCATCTATCGGACAATTCAGGAAGTTCGTGGCTCTCCGCGAGTTAGAAACATAGGATGTAATGGGAGTGAGACCCTGACCCATTCCCTCATGCTTTAATGTATTTTTTTTTCGATTAATCACAGTGAGTATTCTTCTTAAGAGTGCGGGTTATGTTCTCCAGATTGCACACCAATAAATGACGTACAGTTGGGTGGCACGGATTATAACATCTTTTCTTATAGAAAGCCGAATTGCGTAAAATCTAAGTGACCGAATAAAAAAAAAAATCAATCCGTATATTCGCACTAAAACATATTAAATGAGCGCAACGTCGCTTCGTCAGTCTGCTGACATCTGCAGATCCCTGCTTATATACTTTACAGCCAACTATATAATGGAGAGTAAAACCCTCTTATATTTACCAAGGAATTTATGTGGTGGAGAAACACGGACCAAAGTAACTCGACCGTTTGTTTGCAGGAGACGCTGCTAGTCGCTTTATGGCTTCCTTCAGACAATAAATGTCTCCAATGTACAGTTTAACATAAATTCTTACAACGGTTGATGCGTGTCATGCTAAATTACCCCACACAATAATATAATCGCAGACAAAGTAACACAACAGTCTCAAAAAATGAATAACGGAGCAACAAAAGCGAAGACGCTGAGACATCCCACATTGCGGAACCTGAGATAACGTAATTTGCTCCACAGTTTTGTCTATAAGTGTGTAATAATTATCAACATGCATGCATGGTTTTCATTTAACTGGATATTATGTACCATTTACTCCATTATAATGGGCACATTGTTGAGGGTGTTTTGCCTTTATTCACCTTTCTTTAAAATCAAAACCAGCAGCAACACCAGTTCCGCAAAAATGCTCTTCTAATTTGAAAGACATTATAATTTAGCACAATAGGAGATGCATCGTCAGAAATTCCTCCATCGTGTAA
Organism: Scolopendrellopsis subnuda; assembly: GCA_034694405.1. Taxonomy (NCBI): domain Eukaryota; kingdom Metazoa; phylum Arthropoda; class Symphyla; family Scolopendrellidae; genus Scolopendrellopsis; species Scolopendrellopsis subnuda. The sequence continues at coordinate 1,509 of JAQFYH010000377.1, forward strand.
ATTACCATGCGCCAGCTCAATGCTAATGGACAATATTTAATTAAAAATTATGCACAGAGTAATTTAAATTAAGAAATAATCAAATCAGAAGTTATTATTAACCAGGACAGTGATCTTCGTCTGACTTTCGGTAAAGTCGGTGACGTCACCTATTGAAAAAGCATTGCCATAAAGACGGACTTTACTGAAAGTCGTCTTTATGCCGGACGAAAATAGGGCCCAGATGAATGCTCTCTATGCCTCTTTTAGCAATTCCCGTTATCGCTAACGTTAACGCTATTTCGATCTGAGCATGCGCAGATCGAAAACAGCTAGGGTTGAATTAAACGATCTGCGCATGCTTAGATCGAAATAACGTTAACGTTAGCGATAACGGGAATTGATAAAAGTATCTATTATCTCACAAGTCAGCTACAATGAACAGGGACTGTGTACAAGATGTCCCTGTGTCTCCATTATAAATAAACTTTTGAAAGACGTAGCCCAGTAGTGACGGTCTGTGCTTGCTATCGCTGTCATATGCCTCGTGTTTTCCTTTATCGTTAATTTTTAGAAGTAAACTGCTTTTCCTTCTCAGGCACAACGAATCGCATCAGCTGATGAGCATGACTTTCATTAATTTTGGTAATCTTCGTATACAGATTAGTAGACATGTTCTATTTAACTTGTTATTCTGAGTTTAGGAATAGTAGACTTCTTACTGCAGTAACTTGTACCTCGACAATTTGGAGAGGTCTAATAAAATGGATGGAATATTATACGCACTAAAATTTTTATTTTTCAAGCGGATGAATTCGCTATAGTCCGTGCGCAATGTTATTCACCAGATTGCGGCGTCAATCATACATTTTGACTGAGAAGAGAGAGGGACTTCCTCTCTGCCAAACCGAGATAAGGGAATTACTTCATTCATGGAAAAGCCGACCAGCCAACGCTTCATACAACATTTCCATCGCAATTAGAAAAGTGTTATTACAAGGGGGAAGAGAACGCAATAGAACGTGTTTTGCATATGTTACACTGTTAGAAATCGATAAAAGCTAGAGATATTACAGGTATTAACTCTTCTTTTTTTATAACGAGAATTTCTGATATTTTATACAACACCCCGCATAATATTTATATTGAGAATAAAAAAATCGTCGGTGACATTAGCGGTAGAGCAGAGAGAATTGTGAGGGGGGGACGTTAAAATCCCCATTCCGGTATGGTATTAAAGCTTTGCATAGCTTTATACAAAATAAATTGGGTGCAAAGGAAAATCAGGAGATACCACAATAACGAAATTCCAGGGCTTTTCGGCTAATAATGCATAATAACAGAATTAAGGACTTTATTCGGAGGTTATTTAAAAAAAAAATTAATGTTAGGCTATAGGCTACTAAACATTGAAAACATTCCTGTTTTGGAATCACGAGATTACATTTAAATGTAAATAATTAATTGTATAGGAATATATTATCAAGAAAATATGTAATAAATTTTAAAGCTGTAAATGTATATTCTGGTGTTTAATGCTAATAAATATTTACGAAGCGATAATTTACGTCTTGTACGACGTAGTCTACTTTAAAAATGGAAATTTAATCTCGAAATAGTCGCTACTCTCTTTTCTCCAGTGACACATAGCGACCAAAGAGTGATTTTGTCTACACTAATCATAGGTGGTGTCCATGTTCAGTTGTACTGCTTGCCAACTGACTTCTTTTATAATCTCTATATAAAAAATAGATCTTCTAGCCAGAGTTTGCCGACATTGTGCAAACAGCGTCGTAGCTGTCGTAATGTTAAATGATAGCGACCAGTCAATTTGAGAGTCTGGTCGTTCAAGAGTCCGCTCTGCAAACTCTGGCTGGAAGATCTGTTCAAAGATATTATGGTAAATTATTCGAGTATATAATTTAGAAAATCATATTTAAGATATAACCTAGCTAAAATTAGTTTCGTTACAGTACAAAAAATTCTTTATAGGAATTTCTGTAACAGATGCATTTTAAGTTGCTATTTAGCTAATAAAATGAACGCAGATGACACTAAAATCCTTATTGGGGTTCTGTATTGGAGTAAAGCTGCATAACAGATATTATAATGCAGTAAAATGATGCAGAATCCCTTTTAATATACATAAAATCCCAAAACGCGTACACCGAAGTTGTAAGGTCTCCTCCACTCCGTTCCTGAGAACTGCAGCAATCCCATATAACGGCTTTCGTTCCAACAACTGGAGGATATTATAATTACGAACATTATCCAGATAAACTAAATTGCTGTGCACAGACTTAAGCGGGGCAAAATATTATATCATTTCTGTACAGTCTTGAAGAGCTCCGCTTATTCTAGTCAAAGTAATTTTCTTGATTTACATTTTCGAGCAAAGAGTATTATTTTTATGGTACCTATTTTCACCCAATTCACAGCTCCGCTGCTTAGTTTAAATCAAGAGCGCAAAATTAAATTACTCCAGCAAAGTTGTACTTAAAGGATCTAGAAATATGTTTATCATAATACGCTTTTAAATGGAACTAATGTAGCTTTATTATACTACCGTATAAAAATTCTTAAATTTAACGATTGTAAAATATAAACTTGTTTTACTATCGCAATATTTTAACCACGTTATTGAAATGGTTTAGCCATAAATGTTTAACTTCAAATGCTTTTGAAAATATTTCTATCAAGGGCTGCTTACTTGGATTCCTATTTTCACGTAAACACACAGAAATGCCGCCGGAAAAGTGGGTAAAATCGGTTTGGCAAGTTAAACACGCATGTCCAGTTGACCAGTTTGTATTTCCGGCGACCAAAATTCCGCAATATTTACATGTATTGGAATACCTAGAAAACCTATAGTTATGCTATAAACAGCCCTAAATAATCAATTCTATTTTAAAGTCCAGGCTCTTTGGGTGGGAGGAGGAGGAAGACAAAATTGGATTAACTACTGATAGTGTACCATTTTGGGGTGCAGAATCCATTATTGTTTTTCATTTAGGCTACTTTTTATTGATAATAAAACAATCACAATCCCTCAATGAATGATATACGGAGTAAATGGTGAGAGTTTTGCATCCCGAAGGTTACAATGACCTTACCAAAGCTATAGAATGGTATATACTGTAGATGCCAAGCACCAGGGCAGAGTATTCGAGATGATAAAAAAAACTCTATCTTTTCTGCAATTTGGAGCTGTGGCGTTACATCATGCGACCCAGTCGCTTCATGGGTGATTCACATGACTGAGTGGTTCGATTGTGGAAATAGAGTTTCCTTCTACGTGTATATTGTATCTACAGGGAAGAGACTCTATATACTTCATTAGGATTTTGATGAAGATGAATGGCGCGGCCGTTGGGAGCTGCTCGGTGCAACCAAAGAATCCGCAACGTGCAAAATTAATACTGGAGGGATTTTCCAAAATACGACGTATAAGCTCGGGCCCCGATAGCAATTGCAGAGCTTTAATATGTATTTTGCTGTCATTTAAAATGAGACAGTAAATGAAAGAAAATGATTCGGCGTGAATAATGATGCGGGCTCTTGTGGGGAGGTCATCGGTATTAATTACATCACGCGAAGGGGTTGCTGCGTCTATACGTAGGTAAGGCAAGGGGTATAACACTCTGTAATAGACAGTACAATAGCTAATCGTTATAAACGAGGAAAAATCGGTGTTGTGATGTTACTTCCTTTTCAATTGCTGTTATATGCTTTTACGTTAAATATGATTCACTTAAGGCGGATACACACGAGCGATTTTTCTAGACATTTTCGTAACACGTTTGTGTCACACTTTCACGAAAAATAGCAGACGATCAAAAAATACTGCGGCTCACGTGGTTAAATTGATCAAAATAAAAAAGTGCGACACACAAGTTTGAAAATGTTCAACAATCTAAGCACTTGCGATTAACTTTCAAAAAGTGTGGACACAAAAGTGTTTGAAAAATGTGATGAAAAACCTCTCGTGTGTAGTCTCCTGCGTAGGCTACACAGTAACAACTATTTGGTAGAATTTGTCTGGCAATCATGTTGGAATCCGACCCAAAACAGTCTTATAAGCCAATACTCAATACCCGAACAGCTCTTTACGATTTGAAATAATTCAGCATGTCGACGCGTAAAGGCGCGTACACACGAGAAAGTTTTCTAGACATTTTTGTAACACTTTTGTGTCCACACTTTTTGAAACTCAAGCACAAGTGCTGTTGAACATTGTCGAACTTTTGTGTCACACTTTTCGATTTTGATCAATTAGAGTACAGCAAGACCTGTGCGCCGCAGTATTTTTTGATCGTCTGCTTTTTAGTGAAAGTGTGACACAAAAGTGTTACGAAAATGTGACGAAAAACTTCTCGTGTGTACGCGCCTTTTTATATGCTGACAGAGTTTGAACATGGAATCTGTAAAATGAATACATAAAAAGATGAAACAGCTCTCGTTCTGGACTAAAATCAATTAATTATTCTGTGAACAGTAATATCTACGGTCCAGGTAAAATATTTGTAACCCAATTTTACCTGTAATTTTAAAAAAAACATGTATTTTTCCTGTAGACCTCTTAAAAAAGTTAACAGGTATCACTAAACCTCATAAAGTCGAAATACTGTTTTGAAGTAGGATATTATATAATCGCGGTATAACTTGTGATTTTTTTTAATCAAGTGCCTGTTTCTTTTCTTTCTGCTTTGCATCTACTTCCTGTTAATAAAAATTAAACTATATATTGCAAAAGTAATAACGTCATGAATGCCGCGAAAGTTACATAATATGCTACTTGCTGATAATATGCAAAGATTTCTAAAGGAAAGAAATGACCTATTTTTAGGGAAACCTAAGTTTTATAATCCTCTCAGCGTTCCAGTCACATTTACTTCGATTCTTTTTCGGGCTGTCGTATATATATTGTCTTGAGTGGAAGACTCTGGATGTAACGAGCCACTTGAGCCCTGTAAAATCTTGACTCTATCGGAATTACTCACCCCCCTCTTTCTAAAGTGTGCTCTATATTTAGTGGAGGCCATAGATAAAAGAGGAGAAGAAGTAATCAGCATATATGCCGCTGCAGCCGTAGATGCAACCCATTTAGAAATCTACAGGGAAGGGAGAAGGTTAAGTAGAATAAAACTAAAGAGATATAGAGAAAAATATTAACGAAAGAATTATTCCGTATAGTGCAGTAATTAATTTTAAAACTCGTCGCTTAGCAAATCTCTATACAATCTAACTGTGTACTTAAAACACATAAACGGCATTTCCCAACTTTCATTACCATGCAGCTTTAGCATTTATCTGCTGTTGAACAGGGATATAGAGCTTCATAATTATTAATTATTAAAAATATTGATGAGAGAGTGACTGATTTTGCGATAAGTCGGCAGGTAACTTTTATTGTAAAAAAGACAGATGGAGTATGCAAAAAGCTGTTGCTGGGAAAGGTTATGATGGTTATGCACAGGTAAAAGAATAATAAAACCAAAGCCATAAAGGCAGAACCAATACACGTAAATACGTAATAAACACTAACTTAACTTGTAATTTTACATAACTCACGAGTATATCCATACAGAACTCCATAATAACTTAAACGAGGTGCTGCTGAAAGCGAATACGCATGCTGATGTTGGAAGTATTAAGAAAAGTAATATCAATGGAAATATGTTCCTGGAATGGTTGTATGCAAGGAGGCCTAAAATGCTGTCACAGCAGGTTAAAATGAATTACCGGTATGTTACTGATTTACCCAGTTTTGCTATCGTGCTAATTGATGACGAATACTGAATGGTCTTCGTGTGAGTTTCAAACAGGACTACACGTACTTTTACAGAACATGAAACCGTCCTTGTTAAATATTTTGAGAAAAAACAGTTAATTCAATTAATCTATTATGCCTATACAGAGGATACCTAAATATAAACAAAGTTTATTTCAACATCACTTCTGTTGATAGAACGAAAAACTGCGACAAACTTTCCATTTTATTTAAAAAAAAATTAATATAATTGATTGTGTTTTTCCCTAAAATATGATTTTAAATTTTCAAAAGTCATCCTTTTTATAGAGAAGTGCAAGCTAGGGGTAACGTGTCTGGCTCTGATATAGGCGATTGGTGCTGGACGGACAGACCCAGGTTTAAATCTTGAAAAACACTGTTTTTTTCTTCTTTAGAACCACTGTGCATAATCTATGAAAAAAAAATAGTTTCGTCGTTGGAAGTTTGAATTTGTAAAAGAGTTTCTGTTGAGGAAGATTGGCGTTTATACAAACGAAATTCATCTAAGTTGTTCTAAATTACGTGGAGTGCTCAATCTAAGCTTTGAAGATAAGATAAATAAATAAATATTACTGAGTTCATTGTTGTGCATTTTATCCTTCCCCCAGCAAGAGTTGTTTTCGATGCTCTCGCGACAACAGTTTTTCTCTTTTTCGACAAAACAAAATATCCCTCCTCTTTTCAATAAATGCGAAAAGGAGACAATTCATTCGGAAAATCTAAATTTCGTATCACTCAATCTTTGGAATGGAAATACTCTCTTGTTTTCATCCGGAGAAGTCGATATCATGAGAGGCAGTGGCGGTCACAGAAAATACCCCCGTGGGAGGGATAGTTTCCAAGTTGAACTCCTCTTCAGAGGCGGGTAACCTGGGATGGAACACCTCAGCCGCCAGAGGAAAAATGTGGTAAAATGTTTATAGTTGCTAGCTAATGGACTAAATATTACCGTTTCTAATTGGTAGAGCAACAAAAAAGTTGCAATTTTTTCAGAGAGAAGTTGCAACGATACTATCAAAAAGTTGCAAAAAATTGCAATTTTATTTACAATGAAAAAAAAATTACTCCGTAATATTTTCATTGAAGTCAATTAAAATTCGCAATCTTCGTTGGAAAATTGGTAAACTACTACATTTATAAATAATATAATAATTTTCTTCGGAAAATTCGTAAGAATTAAATGCAATGCAAAGGTGCACACTGCACACTAAGATTTTCTTCCAGGAAACATAACTTGCCGGGCAGTAAAATCATAAGAGGTTTTTTTATACTCCCCATTCTCTCTCTCAATTTTTTTAGTTATAAAATTATAATTTGAAAAAGTATAATTTTTATACGTTTTTTCTTGTTTTATATTGAAAAATTATATACTTTTATTAATTTCAGTGAAAAGTTGCAAATAAGTAAAAAGTTGCAAAAAGTTGCAATCACACATTACGTTATTTTTATCAGAATAGCGCGTAATTTGTACTCATATATGTAGTATATATAGAGTTGGTACCGACAAGGGGCTCAGTCAAAAAGTTGCAATTTTGTTGCCCTACTAATTGGGTTCCATGGAAACATGACATTGAGATTATGGTTATAATTTGGCCCTCCTTGACCTAGGACTCGCCAATCGTTTGGGGTCGGTGACCAAGAAGGATGACGAATCCACCCCGCATGAAAGGGATGGGTTACAGTTGAATCAAACATAATTTTATCCTATCAACTGAGCGAATTAATCCTTGGAGTAATTTTTACTTTTATTTTCTTTCATCTCTCCTTTTCTCACCGTCATAACCTCTTGGTGTGCGATCGCCCATCCCGATAGCCGTATCCCCCTGTGACCGCCACTCATGTTGAGCCATTACCTCCCTCCTCCATAGAAGGGGGATTGTATCGTTGCAACATATCAGAAATAATTTTCTTTATCTCCCTTCGATATTACTTTGTGTAGTAAACAACATCCGTTTGTCGCAGTCGTATATTATTTTCGTTCCCTGAAATATTGATAGGACAATATCGAGGGGGTTTATAATATACAGCTTTGATAGCATCATAAAGGATAAAAATATTGAATATAACTCAAGCGTATATTATCGCAAAACATCTAAGACTGAGATCTCCTTCTAGCTACTACTTTTGATATCAGAGAATAACTTATATAAAATAAAATGCATTTAAATTTATAAACATTAAAATTTTCAGCGTGCATCACAAATTAGGATTTCCCTTTCCTATAGTTCCCTAGTAGGGATCTTGTAAATAATTCTCCACGAATTTTCTTCAAATATACGTCGTCCTAATTTTTCCTTCTTGTTCAATATTGCATAATAATAATAAAATTACGGACATTTATGAGTAAAGCAGATAACAGGAGATCAGCAGCCACTCCCCCAAATGAAAAGCAGCCCGCAACACATATTCTTGCTGAAATAAAATCAAGTTTCCCAAAATGTAAAAGCATGCAAATAGATCTAGGGGTTTTTTTCTTCTTTCCAGCATGTATGCATTAATTACATTAGCTTTATACTCGTTTCCTATATGTTTCTTTGTTTTACTCGCTTTTTCAATTTGTCCCGAGAGATTCATTTACTTTACAAATTCCGTTGGTTTCATCTTCGGATGGCGCCAACCTGTTTGCTTAGGAATTGAATCTTTCAATCTGATGGGAGAAGACAAATTGCAGATGTTATGCTGTCTTTACCACACGTACAGGGGATATAATACGTTGGGGTTCTATGGGTCTCCCCGGAACCCGCGCGACTAGACGAGGAATGGCTTTAAAATAAATTTTACTACGCCCATTGTACAATAATGAGATTTAAAAGTAAAAGCTAAAACATATCAGCAAATGTTTTCAGCTTCTTTTTTATGATTAAAGGCATTTGTCTTTTTAAGAAAATGCTCGCTGCGGGAATACCAGCCGCAGTGTAACGCATGCAATGTCATTAAAAATTATGGAAATATTTTTGAAATGGATTTTTTTCTCTCTCTCTGAGCCGAGACTCCGAATGTGGTTGAAAAACCGAGAAAGGGGGAGATTTTACATCGGAATTAATAATGGGATCTTAAAGGTTATTGAACAGTTAAACAGAAAGAGATAATTGGGCAAATGGGCCGTTATATGTAATAGGAACATTGTGGCACACTGGCGCCAGTAAGGATGCTGAATGATCAATGCCCCATAATATTTCCACTTCAGAATGTTACGACACCTTGTACATAGCATAATCCAGACGACAAAATGGTGGATACGTTTGCTTTAAAAATTAGAATACAATGTTATGAAGAATATGATTCATACGAGTACTCCTGTATATCTTTAGACCACAATAGAATTTTGGATACCCGTATTTAAAACGGAGTAATCAGTTACGAAGACAACGATATACTTTGTTTTCACCAAGTCCGGTCGTACGGTCCGGTGTTGCGTATACCGCTCTGATTGGTCGGAACTCCGACTTTCCCATTATGATGATAGGTCACCATCCCCCCATAACCCTGCTCCGCACTACCGGACTCGGTGAAAACCCACCCTAATTCATTTAATAACCTATGTAAGAAGAAAATTTTAATTGCCACAGATGCAATTCGCATTGCACATCTTTACTATTGGTTTATTGCGAGCCTTGGAAACTGAGTGATCAGTGATCACAATTCTGTTGCCAATAAGCTACTAGTATTCGTGCTTTTAAGGTTTGAAAAATTGCATAAAAGAACTCCAAGAAATGAGTTCATGCTGCCAGGATTAATTGGAGATTACTATTACAAATTAGACCCATCTTCTCTCTGCCTACAATATTCACGGAGACTAACAAAATGACATAAAAACTCGAGCCAAACTTCTAGAGATAAGGGTCTCCAATAAAAACCTTTGCAAAATCCTTCGATTGCATGATACGATTTTCTCTGGGATCTCTCTCAATTTTATTATACCGTATATAGCAAATTAGCAGCTGTATTTGTTCACGCGAGAAACAGTAACTATCGGGTAAAAGTTATCTGGAAAAAAAAATTAATTAGCCTCTCCAGCAATTTGGACTTTTCGCTCCAAGTCGCTGCGATAAGTCGTTTATAGCCCGGGCTATATCTCAGCCAGTTAAAGAAAGAAAAGAGACATCGGGAATGGGAGAAATCGGGGCCGTTTTTGTGAAAGAAACAGCCTGAAGAGAATTCTTAGAGATAAAGTTTCAATTTCCTGACCGCCGCGACTTTTTTTTTTCTTTTGTGGAGGGAGTAATTTGCAATGTGGATAGAGACAAGTATTCTAGGTATAACGGTGGACCGTCCGGTGTAACGTGATGCATGAGGATGTTGCTAGTAGCTGCCAGTTAACTCGATTAGCAATCTCAGCAGGTTCAATGTGATTGTGCTATATGCCTCTACGTGCTTCAGTGAGTAACAGTTCAGGAAATAAGTAGGATTGTCCAGCAAACGATAAGGTAGAGATAATTGCGAAAAGATCAGCGACGTAATCCTTTATTGTATCATCAGAATGAATGGATATACATATAATCTGGTTCTATTTCTGATTCGAATAGCATGATATCAAGACTGCTCTTTCGCGTCTAAATTCTACAGGAAGATCTGGTATCAATGACCATCAGCGGAGGATCTGTACTATTAGAAGACCTTTCTTGGGATGTTACTCCCCCTACACGGTAGGGAATTAGCGACTTGAAAATGAATGAATGGTCACATGGATATGGCAAACATTTATAAGAAAATAGAAAATAAATTCACACATAACAATTTAAAATATTAGATAAAGGGCTATCAGTTTCGGATTTAAACGATGTACTATTGTAGGGCCGCGAGGCCGAGCAAGCAGTACAAAACACATCCTACCGCCAATCAATACACTATACAATCACTAATCAGATTATGAATTCGTATTACGGCTAACATCACAGGACGAGAATGATTAATTCCTTTTCTTCACATAGAGTACCGTATTTTGCGAGCTGTATATTCGATGTTTGACAGTTTATTGTATGTCAGTATAAACATCCAAACGATTGTCCATCGCTTACTTCACTTGGACTAGAAAGGGTCACAGAAATAAAGAGTAGACAAAGCAAAACAATTTTTTTTAGTGTCATCTGCCCATGGGCGACTCATAGGGTCGGGGGTCACTAATTAACACTTGCCCACGTTCAGATTTAGATTTATAGAGCGTTGGGCGTTGGCACATTCCCATCTATTCGGTTTAGTAAAGTACAATTTTCTTTTAAATTCGAGCGATGTCCTAAATTCTTTTTTGCACTTTTAATAAAATTTTACATTCCCCTACAATTTTAAAATGGTTAAAGTAAAGTAGAATCTCCTAATTGGCGATTAACTATCTTGGGCTTAAATCAAGAATAATCTAAACGGGAGATTAGATTATTCTTGGTTAAATACTGTTTCTAATCTTCAGATTTTTTATTTTACTAATATATTAATTCTCTGTTGCAACTTCCACTTTCCCCAATATGTGCCTTGTTAATTTGTATTTTCCGCTTTTCCTACGGAGTATTCGTGAAGTTCTGGAATTCAACAGCGCTTCAATAAATTTCTTCCCAGCCGCGACGGAGAGAAAGTGATCGCTCTCGTTTTCTGTTCTCCGCGTGTAAAACATGGAACGAAACCAGCGGGGAAAGAAGACCCGGCCTGTTGAGCTTGACTCTAGAGTAAAACTTTGAACCTACAGATACGCTGCACAGCATTCGGTACTGGATAAATCTTTGGTTCAGTTTAGATATTGGGAGGTAGCACTTCAAAGCTATGTATATATTGTTGCATTTCAGGATTTCAGAGAAACTTTATTTTATTTTATTTATTCAGCCTCTGCATAGGCATCGCATTTATAGCATTTGAATTATTAATTTTATTTAAATTTCACGTGCGC
>JAQFYH010000378.1:0-13152 GCA_034694405.1 Scolopendrellopsis subnuda
ACCTCCCAACAGGCCCACAGGTTCACTATTCAGAAATGATGGAGCCTGCAGCCTGCTCTTTGGTCCTATATTGCCACGCTAGATCAGAAGTGAATGTGAGATGACAGACTTTGGATCTCTTGTATACTTTAAATATTTAGTAGAAATTTAAAAAAACATTGAATAAACGTTTCCAATTTTTTACGATTTAAAATATACCGACGGCATTTTCTTCAATTATATCCAATAGTCTATGCTAACCTAAAACTGGACGGTGAATCACCAGAATGATTGTGAATCATCGACTTCCAATATTCAAATTGTGTACAAGTTATATTTTTCTGTGAAATAATAAAAGGTCTAGAATGATCAGATTATGATACAAATTACAGAATTTAGAAAATAATTTTAGAAAATAAACACGATAGGGCCTACCCTAGCCTGTGCAACGAAGAATTTTTTAAAGGAATCTTGTATCAGCGGCGTAAAAAATACAGTTTTCTATCGATTTAATGCATTCGATTAACTAAAGTAAACATAAATATAATGTTTATGTACTTACGGTGCTAGTAAAACCGATCCCCGGCAGTTTTTGAAAGAATTTTCGTGGTTTTAAGGAGTAAAAAGATCAAATTTTGGTTAACTCATGTCTTCAAGTTGAACACACCCCAAAAATGTATTAAAAAAAACATGGCGTCATACGTACTAGTGAGAGAATGACTCCAACTGTTCTGATTGGTTGACTTATTTTCAGCGCATTTAAATACCCCACATCATTTTGTTTTAGATTTGAAATTTATATGTTTACAAATATACACATTTAAATTATAATTTTTTAAAATGGTAACCATTTTACGTTTGTGTTTTGTAACTAATGAACTTTACAAAAATTGTATATAAGGGATCCATTCTCTGTCTAATGAGGGACGGTCTCGGATTATTTAAAAAAAATATACGTATAATTTATTTTAATAGTTAGGAATTTAGAAACCGCCTTCTGTATTTTTGTTTTTATCTTATCATCCTTTTTTTATTTTGTAAGCTTTCTGCGAATGCGATATGCTTTCTTTCTGCAACAGCATGTTCATTAATTTCATTTCACTGTAATTTCATTTTTAGGTTTCGGGCAATATTGTAATTAGCTTATTATAAAATAAAGAGCCAATAATTATATTATTATTTTGCTTTGCACTAGTATTTAATTTAATTTAAACAAACAAATTTTAAATATAACCATGGTAAGAAACTGTAAGAAGCGCAGTTGATTAATATAGAATCCTCTAATGAAGAGAACTACCAAATGAACATACGCTCAGTTGAAGCAAAACATTATTCAAACCACATAAAGACATTTTCAGTGATTAGATTAAGTTTGCAATCATGTAGTTTTGACAATAATTTTGGTACATCAATGCTCGTGTAAACTGTAAACAAGTTGACCACACTTTTCCATAGATGCAACTATTAAATGTATCTTTAGGGCGCGGCTAATTCAATCAGGTGATTCACGCGAGTATGTTTAAAACAACCCTTGGAACCTTTTTATCTCGTCAATAATGTGCTGTGGTAAAGCATACTCAACTCTATTCGTGATGAAGATTCTTATCTCTCGACATAATTACCTTGCGATAAGTTAGGAGGGAATATAGGTTTACCTTTTTTCTGAATGTCAAGGGATGATGTCAGTATGGTGCGGTGCACTATTACACAGTAATATCAGCAGTTTATATTCCTGGTAATATATATTTATATATATATTTATATTCCTGGTAATATTGAACATTCATAGATCATAGACTCAATAATCAATATGAAGGGGAAAATATATGATTTAATATTTCTTTCTATTAACTACAGTATAATCTGGTAATAATTCCAATTTTTTTATATATTGGATATGGAAAGCACTCAATGCAGATGATAATACAGTACAAGTGTGTTAGGACCTACATATTAATTATGTGTGCTTCTTCGTTTTGTTATGAAAATTACACAGGACGTCCGTAGTGGAATAATCGAAATCCACAGCATACATCCTTTGTCCTTCCCACCAGTTTAGTAGTAATGGGCATATTTTGTGAACTCAACAAATACCAGCCAACATTTTCGATGGGATTAGAATTGAGTACGGTACCATAGTAAAAAAACAATCTCTAGATCAGTACTTACTGAATTTTCCACTTACCATTTACTGCAGATGGAGCTTCATCATTGTCATCCAGTCTTATCTCCGCTTCAGTAATTTCATCTCTGGTCTCTGGTGTTTCAACTTCTGGTTCTTCTGCTGCTTTGAATTCAGTACCTCCCATAATATTTTAACTAACTACAGTGTTCTAGAAATATGTCCCGATTCCCGTTTTCAATTCTTGTAATTGGCAATTTAAAAATAACGCAGGCATATTTAACCGTCATCTTACCATAATTCAGGTAAGAATGCAGTAGTTCAGGTGTGCCTACAGCGTCGATATCATTAATGACATTGCTTATCAGGTACCAACCCATATTAGATTTTATACAGACTGCGTAATATTATTATAATACCTAATGCAGCTTCCTCTACCGCGGCAATTTTGCAATCGTGTATAACTACAGAATTACTACTCTGGCCAAATTTAAGTTCAATTATGTAATAGTAGTTTTTTGTAAAGATGCTGCGAAAAAATTATAATTTTCGGAAAGAGAATATAAAAATTTCTTAGGAAATGCGGCAACGCGCGTTCGGATTTTCACTAGACAATATTCGATTTAGATATTAAAGTAACCAGTAAATTAGGGCGTAGTCTGAAGTCTACAGGGGGGACTACGGCATAGTTAGAGTATCCACTAAAACTACAGAAAAAAAGTACTTGTTTTTTTTTTACTGTATGTATGGGGTATACACTTCTTCTAAATTTCCCCCCGCTTTTTTCTAATTTTAAACGCTGCATAAAAACTAACGAATGAATTATTAAAAACGTTTTACATTTATATTAATTGAATGTAAATTTAGTAAATGACGTGAGGTTTAAAATAAATATTGAGTTTTTAAGGTTTAAATAAGTAATTTACGATAATTCGAAACGTGGTAAGTCATTAGCTATTAGAGCGTTATTGCGAAAATTGTTTTAGCCTTAAAAACTCAATATTTCAATAAGATTTAAAACGTCACCTCATTTACTACATTATACATTCGATTAAAATAAATGTAAAAAGTTTTTAATAATTCATTAGTTAGTTTTTATGCAGTGTTTAAAATACCAACGCGTGTCGCGGCACCCCTAGAAATAGCGCATTAGAATATTATAAAAGGTAGACAAATGTCAAAAATGATAATAGAAAATCGAATGAAATTTTAAAGAATCTTACTAAACTAGACGTAAATTTGTTTCTTGAAATTTAACTTTATTTATGCTACCAACGAACTCCCAATCACAGTACAGTAACGTTACAATACAATTAACTCTTGGCTTTTGCCAAATTAAACCTTATTTCTTATTTATAATTTAGAAAGAAATCATGTTATAAAAATGCAAAAAAAAAAAAAGAAAAGAAAAGCAGCCCTCAATATTCGAAAATTATAATCAATGGAACAATGTGAGATAAAATTAGTGCTTTCAGTTCTTCATAAATTTGCAAGTTGGATTGACTAGTGACCGTACCTGCAACACAATGAGAAAAAAAAATTATTAAAGCGATTGTGTTTCCTTCTCCCGTTGGTTAATACACAGTTGTCTCAACCCCCCCCCCCACTATAATAATACAAACAAAATGCACCTGAATGTAAAAGTCGACAAATTTTGGTGGGAGGAAATGAGGCAGGGGAGAAACGAGATGGGGTCATTAAAACGAAGGTGGTCAACACTTGGTCAGCTGAAGGAAATCAATATTGTTTCGCATTCACAGGGAGAATAATAAAAAATCACTCCCATACGTATTTTGAATAACAACTACGCGTTCTGCATAAGGGAGCAACTACAGGCAAGCGAAAGGGAGAAAACAAAACGCAAAAGAGTGAGAATCCGCTTTGACATTGATCAAGCGCTGCAGAAGGACCGTCAATCTTTAAACCTTCGCCTTCAATTTTTATCGTTTTTGCTACACTGTAGTTGTAACCTTGAAGTGGTTATTTCTAGCACAAGGTGCGATTTTCTATACCCCCCCCCCCTAATATCAGCTGTCTATGTTACAATCTTGGCTTTTTGAGATCAGTTTCCATTACACTGCAAGCAATTAGCAATGGCATTATAAGAAAGTATTTTACTAATGGGGAAAAATACTTTGGGTCTACTCTCGCATACACATTTTTTTAAGGGATTACATAA
The DNA here is from genome assembly GCA_034694405.1 of Scolopendrellopsis subnuda. Taxonomy (NCBI): domain Eukaryota; kingdom Metazoa; phylum Arthropoda; class Symphyla; family Scolopendrellidae; genus Scolopendrellopsis; species Scolopendrellopsis subnuda. The sequence goes on from JAQFYH010000378.1 coordinate 4,281, forward strand.
TTTATCATTCATGAATGGAATCATGAGTGAAACCATGGATACTTGAGTTCATTCCATGGTGAGGAGGCCCTATTAGTTATAAAACCTACGACAGATGGCGAATAGCTCAAATCCAAATGAAAAGAGAGTATATATCGGTCTGCACACCACACAGCGTGCGCGGGAGACGCGTAGTGAGAAAAAAAGTAACTATTAGCAGATTTTTATCTTTATTACATTGCGGGAATGAGGGGAACTGTATCCATTGTCATCTATCCATGGTGAAACGTTTAACAATGGAGTGTGAAAGTGGTGTACTTGTGTACTGTAGGCCTACATGTTAGTGGGATTCCTATGAACGATTGCTTAAAATTTTTCATTCCTAAAAAAATGGATAAGATTATCGGAAACGCTAGAAATGTTATCTAGCCTATGTTTAGTTGTTTTAAACTGCGTGCTGGAAATTTACTACAGTAATTTAAAATAAAAAAAAAATAGTTTTCTCCTTTCCTCCATTAGGCATAAGAATCCCACCAACATGTTAGACCAATCATGATGTCGACATTACTGACATAACGTGTGGCTTTTAATTGCTGTTCGATATTAATTTCTAGGTTTTGAGAAAGACATAAACAAATTTGTGTTTATAGATTTGATTTCCCAATCGACCTCCACTCATAGTGGCCACCATTATGCAGAAAAGGCCAAAAGTAAAAAAAAAAAAAAACTTGTTTCCCATAACATGCCCGGTGCCTCAAAAAAAATAGGGTCAGTTGGTCGGGATTTCTTTTTTTCAGGTTTTTTTATAACCTTGTTGCCACTTGTGTGCCCCAGGACAATTCATTGGGACTGGTCGGGTTGCGAGGTCTAAAGACGGTAGCCCGTTCTACCGTCCTAGAGGATAAAGCCAGGATCGAACCTGTGAGAGACCTCGCTAGCCACTGCGCCTTGCTCTATATGCTTCTTAATTTTTTTATTGAAAAAAAAAAAAAATTTCTCGAAAATATCGTCAAATTTCGATAAAATTTCCGAAAAATTTCAGAATGTTTCCATTCAAAACTTCAATTGACAAAAATAGGCAATAAATAAAAAAAGTTTAGGGTCAGTCGGATTATGGGAAACAAGCTTCTTTTTTTCGGCCCAATCTGTTTCCTGTTTTTGTAATTTGAGTCATACTCACTTCTGAAACTCCCATTCACGGTTGTCCAGTGGGCACACTTGCCTGGTCTTCAACCATCTGGAGATGCAGTGGAAGTGGAAAGCGTGCTGCAGAAAATAATTACACATTAAAAGATTTATAGTTATGCTACTTATAATGCACATTGAAACAGCTAACAAAGTGAACAATATTTGGAAAGACCTGTTCTTCACCAGCAATTTCAATTTGGACTATCCATTCTTCCCATCTTGATCCATCTTGATGTAAAACAGAACAACTCTAACTCAAATACTTACATTACAAACACCCCACGCCACTGTGCATTCTTCACTTGTAGCTGAAGCTTGATTTGCTTGGCATTCAATACCTGTAATAACATTAAAAATACCATCATTAAAAACGATCAACAAAAGTAATATAGCCTATTAAAATATACACTGACCAAATAAAACAACACTAATTTTTGTATGGCTTAATTAGGAGTCAACTAAGAAGCACGGGTTTGCCGGCTGCTGAATTATTGCACCCGCATGAGAGGCTAGGAACGGCGCGCGATTTTCACTCGTTCTCTCCCGTTATTTCGGCCCAAAGGGCCGGAAAAAAGGGTTCCGTTTTCGATTATTATTTTTAAATTTCGTTTTTTACTTATTATTATTATTATCTTTAAAATTAGTTTATTTTTAGGAAAGGTCAGGTTTTTAACGCTGGCTCCTATACTTACGCGGGAACGGCGAACGCGCCTAGCCTCTCACACGTGTGCAAATTCACCAGCCGGCAAAACCCGTATTATACCGACTTAAAAGTTATATGCCTATGAATAATATTGATATCTTCATTATTTTATGGCATAGGAATTTCAACTTTGTCAGTAGTTACAGAAAACGGGGATTACGAGATTTGCCACATAGCCTAGCAGGTTGTCTCAAATGCACCTCATAGGTAAACAAACTAATGTTTTTTAACTTTTTTTTCATCGGGGGCGGCAGCCCCCCCGAACCCCCTGCTATCCTAACCTTACCTTTCCTAAAAATAAACTAATTCTCCAAATGCATATTAAACGCCATTGTGGCGGGGCCTCCATTCAGCAGTTACATCGGCTATTGTGTTTACCCGAGGACGAGAGGCCCTGCCACAATGGCGTTTAATTTGCATTTGGAGAATTTACAAAACAATAATAATAAAAAATTGAATTTTTTTCAAGTGGGTATATCACACTCTTCTCGCCGAGATGCACTTGAAGCAATACACCCGCCTAGCCTACAGGTAAGTACTGGCATTGAACCAATCCGTGATCAAGCTGCAAATCTGCGGTTAACTTTCTAAGCTGGGATTGGTTCAAAGCCTGTAGTTATCTCCAGATAAGTTTATCAGATGTTGGTGCACTCCAATAATTCAATATAGGCCTACTCACACAAGTCCATTATGTGGTTCCTACAAATAGCACAGTTGTCGACGACAATGTCTGAAACAAAAACAAATTAACATTAATATAAAAAAATGTGAAACCAGGGATTAATATGATCAAATGCCAATGCCATTGCTGAGTCATGTCCAGCATACCTGCATTTTCTCTCTGTACGCCGTGATAATGGGAATAAAATACTAAAATACCCAAGGATCTAGGCCTACCCCTGCCCCCTGGCGAATCAGATTCATAATGTTCTAGCCTAGGCCTAGGGCCTTAATGACTTTTAGGCTAGGGCCTATGCACGTTCATGAAGAAGTGAAGAACAATATTTTATTTCTTTTTTTTCAATCGACTTTACCTTAAATTAATTGACTGATAATATGACTTACCCCATGCCCACAGGGCAACAGCATTCCACTGTAAAATAAAAAAGAGAGATTTTAGAACGAAATTTTGGCAGTTTTTTTCATCGACCTCCGTTGTGCAACATGGTCAAAAACTTTAAAATATTTTTACCTTTTTGACCTCAAATCGTTTTCTCTCTCCTCTCTGGGTGCTAGAACTTGGAACTTCGATCTCTTCGTCGTCTATATCCATTGCTGAAGCCATTTATTTTATTTTTATTCTTCTTCAGATTTCACGACAAATTTTTAAAACGAACTCGTTTTCAAGTGATGAAGCGATCGAAGCGATCAAGCAGAGAGTTAGCTGCTTAGAAAGCTGTTCACAAAGAAGAAAGAAAATGCTTAGTAAGCACTAACAACACCTGTAAACAAAATGGCGGCCTCCATGCGCTAATTTAAGACCGAAGTAAAATAGATTATTTTTCTGTAGATAGACCTAAATAAAAGCATGACAACTGAAATTTCTAATTTTTTATGGGTATTTACGTACTCATTATATCCAACTGTAGCAATAGCTATGATCCTGACAGCTTTCGGAATTCTAAAATTTCCGAAACTAGTCCCTGTCCCTGTAAAAGTTTTATTTCTTCCGGGAAAAATTGCAGAAAAGACCCGAGCAAATCATTTTTTCCGAATTTTAGAAGTACCAAAACGGTAAGTTTAGTTTTTGATCACTGTTGAAATCATTAATTTCATTAATTTATTCAGGCCAAAAAATAGCAGTGATGAAAATGACTGAAAATCTTATAAAATGATACGGTATTTAGAGACAATATAAAAAAAAATTAATTATGAACAGGATTATTACTACAAAGAATAACAGTGGATAGCAAGGAAGCAATTAGGTAGATTGTGTTCAATGTGGTCTGAGGAAATCTTAATTTAGGCAACCCTGGAGGGGGGGGGGTCAATGTCCAGACTCATGTAAACAAGACAGCTCAGCTAAATTCAGTACCGTGCTTCATTGACTCTTAAAAGGATTCAAGCAATATGCATTTTTCAATTTTTTGTGCAACTTATATATTATTTTTTGCCGTATTACTTTTTGTGCTGTTTGGCATTTACTTTTCGACCGGAACAGCTTGCTTAACAGATTTAGGAAAACTCAAGAAGAAAGATAAGAAATCAAACTTTATTGTTAATTTCTTGAGTAAACTGGAAGTGCCAAAGAGGTAAGGTTCGAGTAGGCTACTTCTTGACGAAGAATCTGATTGCAAAATGTTTGATAATCGAGTGGATAAATTGAAATCAACTAGCTTAGCCAGCTATGATAGGTAGGCACTTTACCCATATTAATAGCAGGCCACTCAATTCAAATTGCTAACACATTTACAGTAACAGTAGGCTAGGGCTAGGGCCCTACATGCAAATTATTTGAAGCATTTGCAAAATGTCACCTGCTCAAGCAGTGATGTTTGCTTCTTTTGCTTACAATTTATGGGTGTAGGGCCCAGCAGGCATTAGGATCACATGAGCATGATAGAAATAAATGTTTTGTTTTGTTTGTTTTCTAGATGGTTCCTGCATTTCTACATATTCTCATCAATATTAAGTGGAGCAGTAGCTGTGATAGTGTGGCTTGTGTACGTCTTTCATATCCCAGCAGTTTCAAATTCAATAATACCTGCAGTTGACTTTGTCATGGGCCCAGATAGGGATTCAACAGGTAATTATTTTTGGACAAAAATGCTGCGATTTTTGCTTGACCACCAGTGAGTGGCACCCGCACCAGAACCAGAAATGTATTCTGCATTGAATGGTGTTACAGGCTTACAGCAGATATTACCTGGGACAAGGGCTACAATTTTTTGTTGATCATAATTCGTTTTTAATGAATTCTCAAACTACGAGAATTTGAAACTTAGGCAAAACAATCTGTTTTCTCAAAGTTCTGTTTTGAGGATTCACAAACTGGAGAGAAAAAATTTTTTGAGCTTTATATTTTGATAGAAAAAAAAAACATTCAGAAAGCCAGAGATTTGAGACAGCAATCATTGTGTCAAGTGAATAGAGTGTACTGACGTTTTGACTTAAATTGACTTTTCATTTCATAATTTCATTCATGGCTTTATTTTGTTTTGTTTGACTAGTTCACGAAATGTCTATCCTGATAGCAGCAACCCTGAACTTAATGCAAGCATTCCATAGGGTGTATGAGTGCCTCTTCATTTGCATCTTTTCCGATTCCAAGATGAACATCACACATTATTTATTAGGATTCCTATTTTATGCAAGTTTGCCGTTTGCACTTTTATCTCACGCTCCTGGATTTGTCAGCAAAGGTTTGTATTTTTAATTTCATGGTTCATTTGTGCTTTATATGGATTTTTGTTTAAGGTTTTAGTGAGCCAACCTTTTTGATTCTGTTTATCTCGTAGTTTTTCGGATCGGTCCCCCACAGTTGTTTCTAGCTAGGGGACCTGTAATATTGTTTTCTTTTGTATTTTTCTTTAGAGTTTTTCTTGAGTTTGTAACGTTCCTTTTCGCATGTGTGTACACTGTTTTGTTTGGTTTGGTTCAAAATAAAATATATATATATAAAGTGTACGTGATTCTGCATTTAGGAGTCAAGGGCCGGGACTCGTGAAAAAGTGCTGTATAGTGCAAATCTACTAGAAAAAATAAAAACCTCGAAAAGTTTTATTTAAAAACACTTTTTAATGAAAAGTGCCTTGAGTGTGGAAAAAATATCAGGTAGAGCGTTCTTCGGCCCATTGAAAATGCTGCTTTTTTTAAACATGGGTAGTCGTGAAGTTTTATTTTCCAAATGACTCAAGAGATGGCGTTACGGGGAGAAAAAAAATCGTGTGATCGAATGATTTTAACTTATTTTTGTATCGATGTTTGCAATTAATCCCTATTTACATCTTACTCAATGAATCAGAATGTACTGAGGTGATGATGTGTACGATATACTGAGGTGCTTACCGCTTGGTCGAGGTTCGGGGGTGTCACCGAAGAGAAAAAATTGATGGATTTTAGTGCAGTTTCTGATCCCCTTTTGAGGGAATGGGATATGGGAAGGTACACCGAGAAGGTATGCGTAAAACATGTTGAAAATCAGAAAAATAAAATTTTCCTCACTCCTGCAGTCCCCCTTGTCAGAGCTGTTTGCGCATATGGCATATCGAGTTCGACAGGATGTCCGATAGGACGAAAGGACCACAGAGTTAGATATAGGATAGGACTCCCAACACGAAGAAAGTTCTATGAAAAAAAGAAAAAAAAAAATAGAATTCTGAACTCGAACACTCGAAAGTCCCGCCACGTCCCGCTTGCGAATTGAGCATGCGCATTTCATGCTGTATCATAGTGTTGCCACGTGTCGCAAATGTTTAATAGACTATCGAGCTACCGTCTCGGCTACCTTACTTCGATCGGTCCTCTCACTCCTCTTAATCCTCTTATCTATCTAATCTAATTTTAATTTTCTGCAATTTTTATTTTTAAGCATTATGGGAATATGCCTTGAGAGTGTATTTCCATGTTTTTCATAATAAAATAAAATTGCAAATGGCAAATTGGAAAAAAAAAAACCGCACCGGTCGGCGGAATCTTAAATCCGCAAGAATCTTAAAAACCCGATCTTTATGAACCTTTATCGTTCAAAATGCACAAACAATTATAAAGTTACACAAACAGCCGATCCAGGGATCACCTTTTTTAAATCGCATCTTTAGACTCTGCTTTAGAGTCTCTCTGGTGATTACCTGGATTAGTGATGGTGTAGTATTCCGTGAATATGTTTGGCAACCCCCATTCACTATAATTTTTGCGAGAGGCGTAGCGAACGCATCTCGCAGTGTGCTCGTAACAACAAGCTTAAAATAATTAAAAACAGAAACTTTTTGCAACATTTTTATAAAATCTCTCATGAAAACGGAGATCTAGGAAATCAATTCATTAATTCAAATTTACTCCCAGGTAATGTTGTATTTTATTATTTTCTGAACACGTGGGTTTTCAATGTCAACGCGTCGAAAAGTAAAAATTATTAATTATTTTAAATTGCGACCGATCGAAATATGTAACTAATTTAAATATAAAGGGAATTTTCAACTTTATTTTAATATAAAGCGGTGTGAAAAACGACGATTTGTGTGATGATTCATTGTTTCATTAGGCGTAATTCACCCCTTTTGCGAAATACTCAGAACTTTGACTGTAGAGATGCACGACGCATGTGCGATAGTTGAAAATGTCCGCAGCGCGTGCGCGGAATAAGTTTCGCGGCGTAAATTCCGCTCAAATCGTTGTGATGAGAATCGGGGGTTAGGCCTAATTTCGTCGCTTTGATCGAAATTTAGAGTTTTGCTGTTAAAATCGCCGATTATTTAATTTAAAACGTTATTTTTCCGTAATTTATCCATTCTTGTGTCGATTTAAGAAATAATTTTTAGGTTTTATATGCTAATATTTGCGCATTTTGATGGTTCGAAAGGGATTTTCATTGTTTTTCGGTTCTAAAGGGTGTTGCAAAAAACGGTGGAAGAAAACCTCGTATTTCTTAATATTTAATACACAGGGTGCTGCGCGATCCGTTTATAAATGAACCTGAAGCTATGCTGACCCCCTTACGTCCATTTTCTTCAATTACTATTATTATTTTTGTATCAAGTTTAAATTTAATCCACATCTCGTGGTCAGAGACATTCATAAAATTGGTTTTTCATCCAATTTCTACCCAATGTAACAAAACGGAACTTAAAATATTGAATTATTCGGTTTCTACTGCACGTTAGTAATGACGCAATTTATTATCTTTGATTCAAAAAGGTGTGAGCAGAATTATTATCACGTGCAGATTGTGCAATCATGTAAATAGGCTATTTAATGCACATCGTAAAAGCAAGCCTATAACTCAATTTAGGCCTACAGAAGGGTAAGAGGAAACGGTTTTTTATTGCGTTTAAATATTGTTATAGGGTTTTAGCAGGAATCTTTTTAATACATTTTAACTGGGAGGACCAGGACACCCCATGGACTTGAAGTTGGAAGTTAAGCATTCAAAATACAGTACTCGGATGGTCGCTTAGTGTGCCTAAATAATAAATTAATAAATAAATGGGGGGTGGAAGGGATTGAACCCCCATCCACTGGTAAATCAAACCCGTTGTTAGCCTATATTATGTTTTTGTGCATATGACCTAAGTCCTAAGCTCATAGAGCTGTAGACTTAGAACATAATTATGTCGCAAAGAAACCTACGTAACACTGCACTGGAAAATATCTTGCTTTTTTTTTTTTTTTGAATATTAATTGAAATTTTCCATACTTATCAATTACATCATGCATTTTTAGTGTTTTAATTAGGATCAGACATGTTAGAATGCATAGCTCATGCAAATCTTTTAGGTATATAGGCCTACTCTATCTATTTACATGGAGGGACGATGTGATATCATTGCTATCTACCTGTAACTTGAGTAACTCATATGATTCATGGTGAGAATGAGATGCCATCTACTGTAAGCATTTTAGAGGGACTGTTTCTTTAAAATAATAATTCTATTTTTTGTTTCTCTTTTGATTTCAGTTTTACTTTTAAGTGAGGTTAAAAGAGTGTGATTGGACATGGTCATGGAAAAGCCCAGCCCGCAAAGCGTAGGACGAGAGTTTGTGAGGCAGTATTACACTGTCCTAAACCAAGCTCCACTACACTTACACCGGTGAGTTACCGTGGGAAAAATTGTGTCATTGGACATCCTATGGTTGTGTATTATACATCCAAATTCTATAGTCCGAGTCAGTTCAATTTTAGAGTGACATAAGTTTTGGATGAACACTTTTCCCTCCACAAAAGAACAAAGTAAAAGAGCGCGATGGCGAGGAAGTTTTAGAAGGGGGATTAAAGAAGGAATCCGTCGTTATTTCAACCTGAGCTTATTTTAAAGATTATTTAAAATTAAATCTAACATTACT
>JAQFYH010000379.1:0-13148 GCA_034694405.1 Scolopendrellopsis subnuda
AGTTATTCAAATACTCACACACCCCGATATCCCACCGCTTACGCCTCCCCTTAGCAACACCCAGGGGCCAGGGGTGCCCACAGAGGGTTTTAACGAAGAGCAACTCTTCGTTGTCATTTTAGGGGGGAAATACATTTGCGGAAAAGGCTATGCCAAACCATTTAAGCCTATAATGGAAGTCTATGGCGGCTCCTTCCGTCTCCTTCGAAGGCCGTTCGTGGCTGAACTATAGCTCGTAAAAATATGAAACCAAATTAAAATTCAAATTAACCATATTTCCTTTAGGGCTTCCCTTGTTCCTTTGTTTTTCTGTTCAGTAGTTAATTAAATAGTAAATAAAACAACTTTGCCTACAGTTGACCAGTTTGTATTTCCGGCGGTAAAAATTCTGCAATATTTACATGTATTGGAACAGCTCTATTTATTCTCTCCTTTCAGAGAATACTTTGTCCTTGGACCTCTTGCTGGATGAAGTCTATCTCTATTTCCTTTCCTATTTTGGCAGCTGTGACCCTAACGGACAGCAGCGGGTTCCACTCTCCATCTTTCTCGAATCGCACTTTAGAGTTTATCAGAGATGGATCCACAGAAGAAAAATTATCTCGAGTCCATATATAAATGATACAGTTTCTCCAATTATCTGTGCATCCTCACTGACCCGCCTGATGATGTAGGGTAATGGACATCAGGAAACGTTTCCATCATTTTCTTTCTCTGCGGCAACAGCTAATATCACCAAAATAAAATATGCGCATCTCACCTGCTACAGTTCTAATAATAAATAACGGTATAAATACTTTTGATTTAAATTTTACGAGTCACAGACCCTTATCTCGGATTTTTTTTCTTTTACCATTTACATTTTGCAACTTTATATGACATAATTATATTTTAAGCTCTTAAAAAGGAAAAAAAATTCGTTCAGAGTGTACATAACTAGGATTCTAGTTTACACTTCGTCTTTAAATTTGGAGTTTTTAATCTTCTTTAAAACATTATTTTGATTAACACTCGAGGGGTAGAAATCCTGTACAAAATTCATTTACAAAGGTAAAATTTTTTGTAGACGGTTATTTATAACATCTGTTGTCGGAAATTGCAGGCATTTGGATGCAAATTCTTAGTAGGGATTATTGAGATAAAATCTAGAGAGTAATATTCTGTATAGTCGTCTGCACAGAGAAGCAAGCTTATACACCAGGTACGGATAACATATCTACATCTGTATACGATAAGCCAGCTTACGGGCTGTAATGTCCAAATACTGATCTGATAATTTGCCGTTGTACGGAGTATTTGAGAAAAGGTTTAATTTTCTGAAACGTGTGCTGTGGAAACATGAAATCTGCTCAAATCATAGATCACAATACTCTGCGAGTCCGCATACAGCCCAGTGGAATTGACCGAACCACCAGCAGAGGGTATAATTTTTCGTGAATCAAATGAATCTATAACATTAAAACAAACGAACGAATTGACTATATTGGCAATAACGTATTTGCGCCTCGAATAACTTTGTAAAAATTGGTGCGATAGCACTTTTCTAATGACGGTTGAAGGAATTTGAAAGAAAAATCATGCTATTCTCACATGTATAGCGCAGTGTCAAGAAGTGCTGCCATAAATTGCCATTATGTGGAATTAGGAAACGATGGAGCAAAAATATTAAGTTATTACACGTAAAAGTCAACGGATTTCGTTACCAACCACTGGTGATTGCAAAAGATTGGCAATTTTTTTTAAAGAATTTAATTTCTCACGTCAGAAAATACCGGGATAGACGAATGAATGCAGTTCGACAGATGTATGGTCAAAATTTTCAAAGAATAATTTTATCGTACCAACTACCAAGGCAAGTTGGTTCGAAACAAGAATCATTTTGCTGAGTTTATTTGATTATTTATTATCGTCCGATTTATAATAAGATTAAAAGGTTGTAAAACAGCATCAGGTTGAAACTCATTTTCTTCTCGCATTTCTTTTCGTTATAACCTGGGCGTGTCTGTCCTGTAAAACACCTACTAAGATTTTGAGAGTGCAGGATCTCCAGTCGTCAAACTCCAAGATGGGGTGATGATTAAAATCAAGAATATTAAATTTTGTTGATGTTAATCGCAAAAACAGAGTGACCTTTTCCACTAATGATGGATGAGGCAGAAAATATTTCGACACCACAGCATCACTTCAACTCTTGAATATTTATTGCATTCAACACCAACTAGTCATTTTTTCTTCTGTATATTTTGAATATTATCAAGTGACAACTGATATTATCTAACGCACGTTTAGATTTTTTTTTTTAAAAATTAAATTAAAATTTCAACACATGGAACCTATTAAAAATTCTGTGAGCAAGATAAATATTTTGTCTGACTTAGCATGCTGGAGCGGAATCGAACATTTCGTTTTATATTTTGACTTTGGACATTCTCTAATTACCGTATTCTTTTGTTGGAAAAGGTGATGAGTGGGTGTCTGCTGAGTTCTGGAATAAAAAACGGAAATATTGTAGATCAACTTTGGATGTCTTGCTGCGCTTCGTTTTGAGGGACAGAAAATCTATATGCCCTGTCTTCGGACGTTCTCTGGCAGATTATGACTTTATGAGGTCCCGAACTTCCCTGCAAGCAAGTATAGTACAAAGTAGATTCGAAAAAGAAGGCACGCGCGCGTGCTTTTTTATTGCAGATGGAGTCGTTTGTCTGAGCACCAGTATCTGTGACTCAAGACAGAAGGAAGTTTTGGAAAATCCTTCCACAGTGTTCGACGCATTGGTGGGTCACAAACAAAAAATACTTCCAGTGACAACGAGAATTTTGAGTTATTAATTTTTCCGATAACTTAGCGAATGGCTGCTGCACTGATACGATACCAAAGAGAGGAAGATTATACGCCAGGATGTATCTGTATTTTAAAAATGTATGATTTATAGTTTTATACTGTACTGATTACTTGATGACATGATGTTGATCAAGGAATCATTTGCATGTTACACCTATCCAGCATCAAAATCCTGAAATAAAATAAATCTCATTTTTAAAACGTAGGTTTGGTTCTTTTCTAATTATCATCACTTTATTTCTCATAAATATCTATGAAGATGAATCCCTGACCGCGCTATAAAACAAGATTATACGTTCCATTTACAGTTTCACTCATAGATACTAATAAATAACGGATTCAAAGAGATGCGCTTCTTTTCATTGTTCTCGCTCGCAATAAATCAAAAATAAATATACAAAATAAAACATTATACTCCTCCTATTATTTTCTTGCGTCTATCGGGGGTAGGAATACGTCTCTTTGAGTCTGGTATCGGACTGCATACGTTGAGAACCCATAATGAATAAAATATGAGATCCGTATGACATTCAAGATGAATGGTTTCGTATCATCATCTTCTTTTTTCCTCTCCGACTAAAACAAACAGACTAATGAGTAGAATATGGATTGGGGTCTAAAAAAAATTTATTAGGGAATTGCTAATAAAGACGCAAAAGAAATAACTAAAGTTTTTAAATAAGGCACAATTTATAGAGGGTTGTAGATTTTAGGCGTGTTGTGGGCGATGTATCACGGAGAAACGGAAAAATGTAAAATTCAGTAGCTGAAAACGTGAAATTCCTAATTCACGTGTAATTATAAATCATTTTGCGGTTAAGCTAGATTATAATAATTAATGCTCATTCACGAAAATGAATGGTTTTTAAGTCGATTTGAATAAGCTTCGAGAAAGTTCTTTTTTTAATAGAGTGCTGATGCTGGGTGAGGTCGAAAACCTTTTTAAAGGGCCATACAGCACTCAGAAAAGAGATCCAGAGAGGTAGCGCTTTGCGATTGTTCTATCCAATCACAGACGCACGCTTTTGCGTACACACACGTCGCTCTTTCTCTATCTTGAGGAAAATGAATTTTCTCTACAGAGAAAAATACCAGTGCTGTACGGGCCTTTAAGCTACCGCGGAACTATATCTGTATAAGTAGAATATTATTTTCTTTCTTTTTTACTGGCGAATTTTTTACTATAATGGGTTTTTCCACGTTTTAGTGGATTGACTTGTAGGCCTGTAAGTTATTAACTTATCGGGAGGACAATTTACTATTTTACTTGCAAACCGCACCAAAAGATGCATGGATTGGATATCTGATTATCCGATGAAGATTTTTATAATATTCCCAAGACCGAATACTTGCCAAATGTAATTTCATCATCAGATTGACAAGCGGAAAGCGCATCAGCATCAGCTACGAGTATATGTTGTTCAATAAACGCCATCATTTTCCGAAAAACAACAAAAAATATGGAGAAGTTGCTTGGTTTTAAACGTTTTTGATTTCGAATGCTACAGATAGGTAACATATTATAGGTACATTAACCTCCATCCATGGCTACATACTAGGTACCTGTAAGTACTAGGGCCTAATCAGAGAAGTCAGAAGTCATAAATTCTTTCTATATTTTTATCTATGTGATGTTGCAGAGGCTATATCCCGTAAAAGTAATTCAGGTATTTTCTATTTCAGTCATTTTACTTTATAAGTGTATGATGGACGGACGAGAAAACCCCATCCTTACTGATGCTTTTTGCGGGTCAAATAATCAAGGTTAAGACCCAGGAAGAAGAAAAAAGTGAATTCCCGCGACAGTAAATTCGTTTCAATGAAAATTTGTTATAGATACAAAACTAAAACTGAATTACATCACAATGGGGGGTAATGGTTGTTGCAAAATCCTCTCCTCCCTCTATTTCCTCGTTCCCCCGCGCCACTTCTTCTTTTTTTGGGCAACACAAAAGAACAAATAAAAGCTACTTGGAAAACTGGGCGAAATGAGGTCGAACAAACCCCACTTGAAATCAATTACTTTCAAAATGCCGCCGTTTTGGCCGAATCCGTAAAGATGCTCATTCTGTAAATCCAGAATGCAGGATATAAAAGAGAAAGAATCATTGCACCTGTGCTCAGCAGGTTTGTTAACCTCTTTTTAAAAAGATATTTGAAAAGAGATATTGGGCATCAATTCGAGAAGTTAAACGATTTGCAAATCAGTGTAATTCTACACGTGTCCGAGCGATGTCGTGAAAGTAAAGAATAAATCACTTAAACATTCTGGGCTAATAGAGGATTCATTCAATAATGTTTACCATTCCGAGCATCAACCGATCGAACAGCAACAACGATAACTTACGTATGGCGCAAGCATTTCGGCTCGTTTTATCGCATTAACTTAAAGTAACTGATATCTTCTAAAAAAAAATCAACTTTAACTTATAAAACTGTTCACGTTTCCAATCGTATTTTGATTAATAATAAAAAATAAAGTTTATTAACTAATAAACGAAATAAACTTCCCGATCAATTAAAAAGGCTATGAGTTTTTCGAACCATGATGGGAATATTGGTTTAGTTGTCGAGAGGCGTTTTAATTTATTGAAAAATGCTGTATTTTATAAACTCCAGTCTTTATAGTTGGCGGTTGACCTATTAGATGTCCGGTTAGACAACTTTGTACCAAATAAAGAAATTATTACGTTTTTACACTCATCGCCGCCGACATATACGACGTAAAAAAAGTGCGCGGTAGAGAAACGTGAGTTTCGTGCAGACAGGGAAACGAAAAAATGAAAATGATATAATATCAGTTTATTAAAACTGTTTTAATATTTGATGGCGGCATTAAATCATGTACGACGATTTGAATATATTAGTTCCTGAACTCTAATTCTTTGCATATAGAAATTAGTAGTCGTTATCTGATTTACAGCAGTATAGCTGTAAAGTGATGCTTGCGTATATCCGGCTTATATTCGGAAGAATGAAGGTTCAAAATAAACTTAAGCAAGGTGCTGCGCTAAGGTTGACCAAGTCTGTTCCATAGGGTTGTGCGAATAGTAAAATTTTCATTCGACTCGAATAGTAAACTTTCGAATCGAATATTCGAAAACGAATTAGGATAGTTTTAGTCAGGTAATTGGACACTATGGCAAACTACCCTGGCTGCCTATGCAGAATATTATGGAGAATAATATGCCGTATCTCTGTTTACTATTCAACTTTTTTGTGCAAAGTATAGGCGATTTTTTTCAAAAATTTCCCGTTATAATGGAATAAATATCTACACGTTGTATTACTAATTGGTATTCAAAACATAATCGAATATTCGATATTCGATTAATCAGTATTCGATGTTCGAATCGAATCGAATCGAATATTCGAACTTTTCGAATTTTCGCACATCCCTACTGTTCCAATGTGGAAAACAAATTACTTTGCTTTCTTATATACTCTCTGGCTAAATGGAATATGCAATACATTTGAGTATATGTAACCAAGAGTGGGCTAAGTGCGCTTACAATAATTATTCATTGCCATATATGACTGTATATGCAAACGACATGAACATCTTCCGAAGTTCTTATAATTTCTTGGTCTCACAAATATCTAAATCAGTATCAGCAGCAACAGTGTAGTCATCACTCTCAGACAAAAAGGGCGTTTATAGTAAGTAAGTTTTGTGGGTAGTTTTCCTTCGACGTTGTACACTCTACTGCTCTCACAGTAAGGCTGGATACATGCTGAGATATTTTTAGAAGCTATAGTGTAAAAGCGGCGCTAAAACTATCTTCTGCAGGATAGAGGAGAAAGCGAGATATAAACGCGGGCGTTTGTACACCCTATAGCTGTAAAAAATATCTCAGCCTGTATCCAGCCTTATCTGAAACTGTACAGCACAGGTGCAGCAATCTGTAATTCGCATTCCTAATGAACGCTATAAGCTGAAGATAAAAATGAAGTCTAGAAAGAGAGAGATGAATGATAATTTGCATTTTTATGCAATAAAGCACTATATTTAATTTCAAAATTTTTGATGGAATATAAACAAAAAAGATGCGTGGCATCTTAGATGCTCCAATCTAAAAATACAGCACCATCACCTACATAATTAAGGATACCGTACTGAGCGAGATTATAGCGCTCACATTTATATGAACT
Organism: Scolopendrellopsis subnuda; assembly: GCA_034694405.1. Lineage (NCBI taxonomy): Eukaryota > Metazoa > Arthropoda > Symphyla > Scolopendrellidae > Scolopendrellopsis > Scolopendrellopsis subnuda. Next base: position 6,994 of record JAQFYH010000379.1, read on the forward strand.
TGAAGCAGATTTCAATTCTCATTCGGTCACTATAATAATATGAAAGGTTGTTGTTGTTAATTAATGCGCCAGCCGTACTGTACCTCCTTAAAAAAATGAAAAGGTTCCCAGTCACATGATGCGAGAAAGGTATTTTTCGTTACCTTTCTATACAGAATATTATGTGCTGGAGAATTTATTAGACACGTTCTCTTCTTCTTCCTTTTTTTTTAAATTTTTAGAGACAGAAATTCTGTATCAATTCTTAGTTCCTACGTATGCCGGCTGCTAAAGTATGCAGTACCGCCATTGTAAAATTCTTTCTTATTTAATCGAACCTGCGCATATGCATGGTCGAATTTCGGTGCGGAATGCGGATGATAGTTTAGTTATATGGAAATTGGAAAATCAGGTAGTCAGCTCTCGTGTCGATTGTGGCACGTTAAAGAATTACCGGATTTTTATTATAAAAATCCGGTAAATATTTGATCCCTCAGGAATGGAATATCCTCCCTTGCCGATACCTCGCAAACTGACCCATTTGAGGTGACCAAGGAGGACATGATGGCCCATGTATGTATAAATCCATCCTGCCCCATTACCCTTTCTCACAAGGAAAAATGCGTGTCTGAAAACATTATCGTCATGGCAGCTGGTCGACCAGAAGGTACCCCCCCCCCCTCCCCCCTTTTCTACCGAATTTTGTTTCAAGTCATAGTCAATACAGATTACAATTCCGATTTTCTTTCGGAATTTATCGGCACGATCCAGATTGTCTTGGAACCACTGCCTCAAAATGGCTCTCAAGAAGAACATTAGTGCTTTCAGAAGTGGAAGATCAGAACTTGCAGTATAAGGAAGTAACGGATTCAAAATGGACTGAATAATTAACATTATGGAAGCGTAATAAAATATTGTTTGTACATGCAGTTGCGTGATTTGATGGCGTTTTACATCCGCTGCATAATGAATTTTACAAGGATTGTAAAATTTAATGGGATGAGAAGTGGATCTGAGACACTCGTTTGCATATTGAATTTGCATCGTAACGTCACGTAGGCCTAAACGTAACATGACAGCACGTTCTAAGCATGCGTACATTGGTTTTTGCAGTGAAAATCCAAGGTGCGCAAGCTCACAACGCGTTACGTTATAGCTTTACGTCTAAGCTGCTAAAACTCTCTACAGAGTATTTTCATAGAAAATAATACAATTTTTACGCAATATTGTAATTCGAACGAGCATATTTCTCTTGGAGAATTTTAATATTAGATTACCGTACGTTCCATGTTCTCTTGATTCGATTACCTCGTATGTGATATAATACAAAATCTCATTACGTTTTACAAATTGTACGTGAATGAAAATAATACAATGTAAATAAAAAGAATAGACCGCCAGTTCATTTATATCATACAAACTCAATATACGGATAAAGCAAGAGTTTCAGTTTCTGAATTATGCGAAGCATTCATGTATCCCAGCATGGCTCCCTCCAATTAAAAATGGTTGAGCTTCTAAATTATTAAGGAAAGTGGCGTTTTGACTTAAAGGGGCAGTGGGGCAAAACGCCTCTTTCCACCCAAAAAACAGGAGATTTTTAGAAAAAGTTATATTTTTCAATAAAAAAAAGTTATTGTAATTGGTACGCGTATAGTCTTGTTTTTTTTTTTTTTTAATTATTAATTCTTTCGTGAAAACGAGGATTAATTCCACATTGTCGTTTCTCGTCGTTATTTCTCTTAATTAATTCGCTGAAAATGTTTATTGAAAACTGAAATGTCAAAATCATAATTCCACAGGACCACACTAGTGAGGACTGAGGAGTGCACACACGCGATTACATTGGGATGACAGGTCGTGAGATTGCCAAATCCCAAGGTGCAACATAATTGAAGAAATTTTTATTGAGAAAACGAGCAGCGGCAACTTACACGAAATTAACTTTATTAATTGGCATCGATATGGAGAGTATTGAAGAAAAGAGGGGGAGGGATGTAGCGCCCAGAGGACATGGCTGCGACCTTAGGAACTTAGAAAAACGAATGTTTGGATTGCTCGAACTGAAAGAGAAATACATTATGTTACCACAAAGCATGATTTTACATTTTGCCCATAGAGTTGGGGTCGCGTTTCTGCATGTGGGGCAAATGTGAGTTTTGAGAGATATCTTCAACTATAATTAAAATTTGGATTGTCTGTAATTGCATTGGCGAAAATTCCTGAAAACTTAATTGCTAGATTAATTAAAGCTAAGTGTAAAATACCCAGTACTTCCAATCAAAAGCAGGACAGGGAGCTATGGGCTTTTCATGAGGCCGACGAAACCTTGAATTAGCAAGAAATTATGGCTATCTTAGCAGGAAGGGAATATTGTTTTTGGGAATCCGCACACATGGGTCAATGCTTTGAATCCTTTGATCAGTGAGTATCTTCCACTCTGACGATTCAAACTGGGATAAGGAGGCAGCGAAGATGCTACTGAAGTTGCTTTGTGCAAATCGAAATCGTAACGACTTATATACGGGGTACCCCGCTGTATCTTATCTGTATCTTAGCTGTATCTAATAGACTTACGCTTTCGATTTCGATTACGTTTTCGGTTACGTTTCGTTATACGAATTCGTTTACGGTTTCGATTTGCGAAACATTTGTTTGATTCCGAAAAATTCGTTGAACGCTCTTTACGAGTATGTATTCTCGTAGAGGGCGTTCAACCAGGGCAATCTAAATCCTCCTATATAGGTTCAACAAATCTTTTATACCGCGTATACTCAGCGAAATAGTTGTGAATTTATTCTTCGTGAATTTTTAGCTCCTCGATTTCTTTGGGATAAATGTATGTCTGCCTGTACTGTAAAATTTCAGTTCATTCCCACCCAAAAATTAGTTGAATTGGTAGTATGGGTCAGCGCTATTTCACGTATTTTTTTCCGCTTAAAAACGACATTTATTTGGTACAAGAACCTCAATAGCTTTCCGCTGGTTCTTGCGCTAGTAAATAGTCATCAATCTGTTTGTTTTAGACAGACTGAACATTGATCTATAACTTCGTAACTAAACTGTAGCTAATATAGGTGAATAGGTCTTCAAACCCCCATGTTATATCGAGATCTTTTTTACATGTAGGTTTCAACCTTCACATAGAACATACTCGCTTTTTGAGTAATTACCCCGTGCGACGTGTGTTATTATTATCACGTAAAAAAAAAAGCAAATCGGTAATTTAAACCAGCTGACTCTAATTATTAACTGCCCATAAACGGTCAGGTTTTTATAATTATACGACGTCGACTATAAACAGCTAATAATAGTACCGTCGATTATTTGTTTTACACGTACTTTAATATTAGCGTCGAAAAACCGTCGATCTTATCTGGCTGCTGCTGACTATCAGTCCCACTTCCTGGAAAGAGGATGCAAAGTGTTACAAATGTTGATGTTAAGTGACGTAATAGATCCTTTTAAAGAAGACCTGTTTCGCCTCTGTCCGAACGGACGGTGGGTGCTGTGTGGTATGCAAAGAAAATTATGTACGTGTGAGGTTTTTTTCCTTCCCAGATGCTAGAATTTTTCGTGCTATTAGCCTATTAATACAGCTCTATCGTAACTGGACATTTTTTTTTACAGTAAAAAGAAAAATTTTCTGGATAATTTGTTAAAGGAAAAAGATTAATGTCAACCGCAAAGTCGATTTAAAGTTTATAGAAATAGAAGGGAAATATACCAAAAAAAAAGTTTGTGCGCACACGTAGTTACATCATTAGTTTTACCTCTTTTACAGCTTGTTCTTGTTCTAATTCCATATAATCAAGAATAAACAAAACGATAACTAACACATCGTGCTGCTTAATAAATCCTAACTTTTGACCCTGAAATTTATATTTTTCTACTCGTACCGGTGTTTGCTTGTTTTCTACTGTACAGCTAGACTAATATTCAAGTACTAGATTTTAAGAAAAGATAAAATATGTCTTCGTTTTCCATAATGCTGTAAAACAGGGAAAGCATAAAGTCTTTAGGTCTCCCTAAATTGTTTTATCGTGGCCTAAATTATAACGTTAATGTAAAGCCACAAATCCACAATGACTGGTCAAATAATTCAAAATCCTACTGGCAAAGTTTTCTCAGCATACATACAGAGGTATAATATGAAAGATTTAACTGCACGACGGGGGAGCGTGGAATGGCGGAATGGCTAGGGTGTCAGACTGCCAGGCCATCCACCCCGGTTCAATTCCCGGTGGATGCGGGTTTTTTTCTCCCTACATGTACGTCGGAAAGGGAAGGGCTCTGGTTATGCTACGCTCGAACGAAAAATAACCTATAGACTTCACCTCACCACTATACTGTACCCCGGTATATGAAGGCTACTAGCTAAATTAACCCTCTCATCAGGGACATAAAATCAGTCTTCGAACGTATTTCGAACGATTTTCGTCTTGACTTTAGGTAAAGTCGGTGAGGCCACCCATTGAAAAAGCATTGGCATAAAGACGTATTTTACTGGCAGACGAAAATCGCACTCCAGGGTATAATGCCATAAACTCTACTAATTACGAATACGCAGAACTCGAAGAATACACAGAACTCGAAGAATACGTCGAGGAATACGCAGAACTAGTACAGTAGAACACAAGCAGTTAACTCTGTGCGGAGTCGGCCATTTCGTCAAACGTCAGTTAAGGATATCGTAATAATATGATGCTTTCGAATCTGTCGAAGACTTCCGTCTTTCAGCAGTAAGATGTGCTACGAAGTGCTACGAAGCACTATTATACGGTTATACAAGACAGTCCAAAAATCTCCAAAGCAGACAGCGGCCATTTAAGTCCATGTTTGGACTTCAATATTAACTCAATAAGCGCCCATTCGATCAGACTTATGCACAATTTACACTGGCCGACATCGGCAGTCGGTCCGACTTACGGACGCGCGTGCCCAGTTGTCAGATTTTTCCAGCTGCGCATGCGGTGTTCGTAAGTCGGTGAAAGTCGGTAGACAAAATCGGCCCGAAATCGGTAAGTGTAAATTAGTTGTACTTATTTCGACAAAACCCGACAGTCGACACCCACTGGGGAGATAATTTAAATCCTTGCTGTAATACGAGTGAGGAAAAACCTCGTACCAAAATCCCAGGCAGGAAGAGAATTTGTTTGTTGTTGAAAATGTAAAATTAGTTCGCGCTCATTTTCAATTATTATTCTTCTCTTTCCATCCTATAGACCTTGACCATCGCTAAAATAACCTACGGGGGACGATCGGGGAGCGAAGACGATATTAAACTCATCGGAAATTCCATCCAGTAGCGCGGATATGGAAGAAATTTTTAGCATCATCAATGTCAAGGCCGCTTTTTCAAAAATTTTCTATAAAACCAGTTCATTTGTATCGCTCTCAGCTCTTATCACATTATGACCGTGACCTAGTCAGGTAAAATATAGCCAAGAACCCATCATCTATAGCTGGCCTCTGGCCTCTTGCTGGTCCGGAAGACCAGTGTGCGCTCATCGCGTCGTGCCCATCGGCTACGTAACGTCGCGTCGCGTACGCGGTGGCTCCATTTTGTCAAAAATCGTCGTGATTAATAACCAGCGTAGATTAATTAACGGCGCATTACACAGTATCGCAGCGTGAGAAAATGGCTACCTGGCGCGATTTTGTAAAAATAGCTTAATCGATTCCTTATGTTGATCCGTAAACTAACAAATGTTGCAATAAAAGGTAAAATTTCATTTATCATTTTGTAATGACAGCTCAATCATATCACAGTGATTCCATTAATATAAATTATTCATTTATTACGTAACTAAATGATTCTACTATGAATGCTAAATTGATTTATATAACATTGAAATAGTTTTGATATTTATCAGGTCATCGGCCTTTTGAATGGAATAATAACAAACACGCGATCAGTGTTTTAGTTCTGCAGCAATTCACCAAACCAAAAAATGTAACAGAAAAACACTATTGCCGCCGCGAGTTCATTTATGAATTCTATGATTATACCTACCGTCAAACTTACCGAGCATCGATCACCTAATGTGTAATAGCAGACGTTTATTAACCATGACGTTTGTAACTCCGTATTCAAAGACCATATGCTGCGCCGCCCGCGGCTCTTGTAGGCATTATTTTACCTCATTTTTCATTGAGTTACACGTGATAAATCT
>JAQFYH010000380.1:0-13147 GCA_034694405.1 Scolopendrellopsis subnuda
GCAAGAAGGATAATATTTTTTTTTCCGTCGAAGAATAGTGATACTATTTTCGATGTACGAGTATGTACGAGTATGTACGAGTATATTCGATTTCGATTATAAAAAAAGCTAGTATATACTGCAAAGTACAAAAGAATAATGTTTTAACTGTTCGAATTAAAAGTATATTTCTTTCTCCGGTCTAATTTTTCATTTCCTCCGCGTTCTCAGTGTTTTAAATCGAATAAAGCATAGAGTGCATTACGTAATCCACCAAAGGTCCATGGGTCCGATCCCCCACCCCTCGCGCGTGGCCAAGTGTGCTTTGTGACAGAAGGTATGACTCTGACGCGGCTCTCTCTCTCTCTCTCTGCCATTATCTACGAAGTATGAATGATTAAAATTACTCACAATAGAACCGTTAAAGCTTACATTCGAGTGTACAGTAACACACACACACGGTGATTCATACAAACAGTCGACGAAATATCCATATTGTTTACGGCTAATACAATGGGATCATAGGCAGATTGGACCAGCCAGACGAGTCCCCTCTGCAGACCGGTTTATTGTCTATATATATATTTTAGCGTAGGTTCTTCATACTACCTCCGTGATACTACTATTTTAAAGTTATCTCACGTTCGCCATCTCGAGTCGAGTTTCCGTAATTAATTCATATTTTCCAAGCTTAGTTTTTGTAACATTTTTTAGTCTGACGTCCAACAAATAATTGAGAATGGTCAGACGACTGACAGTTATATTTTGTACCTTGCCTACTAGATAATAAACTTGGAAACCTAAAATCTGCACAACAGATCGTATCGTAGGATTCGTAGCAACCTATACGGGGTAGCATTATTTCTCCGCAAAATTTCTACCCAGCCCTACGTCTTTTCATTGATCATCACACTTTTTAATGCTTGTTCAATGGAAGAAACGACGCATTCTTGTGCTGAAAGCAGCCTGTCTTGAGTCCTGACATGCTGTCCTTTTGTTTATAAAATCTAAATCTTACTACACGACTCCTCAAATTCGAGTAGATTTCGACAACCCTCTTGTATTTTTTGTCCGAAATAAATTTTAAAAATAATATTTACCTATGAACTGGAAGGCCTCCTCGAAGAACTGCTTCAGGTTCTGCTGCACGTTGTCTGAGGCTGGCAATCGCTTGTATTTAATTCCGTTTTCGTCCAATAAATTTGGCAAATGCGAAGTTACGTTTAAAACGCAGGAAATTCCCAAAGAAGAAAGTTTTTCGGGGTCCGATGCATCCCTGGCGTTTCCGAGGTAGAGAAATGGTAAAACTTGCGAGGCTGGCATGTTTTCGATGTCGTCGTCCTCCTGGGGAGACAGATTGTTGATCATCGGGGACTGGATGGAATCGTTGCTGACGTCGCGAAATAAAGGAATTTCGCACAGATCGCTGAACTGTTTCTTAAATTCTCGAATTCCACCTGTAACAACCGAAAAATAAATTTAATTTTAAACTCTCTAAGACCTATCGAAGGAATCCTAAATACAACAGCCATCTAAGAAACAGTCTGACACTCTGGGAGGGTCAATTTTTCTAGGATTTTTTTCCCCGGGTTTTACCGGGTCCTTATGGGTTTTTTTTCCGGGTTTTACTGAGTTTTTCCGGGTTTTTCTGGTTTTTTTTTTATTTCCGGGGTTTTACCGGGTCTGAATGGGTTTTTTCCGGATTTTACTGGGTTTTTCCGGGTTTTCTGGGGTTTCCGAGACGAACTCCCGTGGCAGAGAACTCGCTTTCCCCATTGAGTTCGTCTCTTCTAGGATTTTTTTTTACTATAAGTCACTGGTATAATATAAAGTATAGGTCTCGCAAGAAAAATGTTAATTCTTTCTCTTTGTAAGTTATACAAAAAATTGTGGTTTCAGTTATAACAATGTGAAAGTGTAACACCTTGTATTCATGCTCTAATAAACTTCCAACACTTTGTAACATTTTTATCCTTCAATTTTTCATAAACAAAATGTGTTTTTTTTTAACTCGTGACAAAAAATTGTCCTTAAACGGTTTAAACTGACAGTTTTATGAATAAGCGAATTCTCCATGGTCAAAAGACAAGACTTTAAACTTTCTAAAAAATATCTGGGTTGTAATCTTCAAGGCTCTAGCTTGATTAATATTCCTGTTTTTAAGACCAGAATGCCACGCAGTCTAGCTCTATAGGGAAATGATGCACTGACTGGGCGACCTTATATAGACGTGGGTGAGGCGAGAGCGAACCGCCCAGGGAACCAAGCCCGAGAGAGAATCTTTTAACTAATTTTTTTTTCTCGCAAAAACTCTGCAAAGTAAAAATTTTCGCCAATGGCTTTTGAGTCAGCACCGGTGGTTACAGTGCCTGTTCGAAATTTTCGCAGATTATGTTTATATTAATCCCATTGTAAGTTATCACGAGTTCGAATCTATTTGGTTTTGACCTTTAATAATTAGTCACAATCTGCATAACAAGTTCCTTCAAGTGAAGAAAGACAGGGGATTGGAAACAAATCGTATCTTACCCTAGTAATTGTAACTTACCCTGGCGATTACCACTATCCTAAAATATCTACTTACACGTTTTTATGGCAACAGTCACACTTTTTATAACAACTTCTTCTGTGCGATTACCACTTTCCCTAATTTTTAAAGGGAAAGTGGTAATTGCACAGAAGAAGTTGCTATATAAAAAAGTGTAAGTAGATATTTAGGACTAGGGTAAGATACGATTTGTTTCCAATCCCCTGAAAGAGGTCTTCACTTTCACTGAAGAACATCAGGATCGAAAAGGCGTTCTTCTGCTATTCCGAAACTAAGCGGGAAATAAGTTAAAATAACCAGTCAGCTGCAGGTTTAGCCTTAATGAAGACAGTAGCTGCGTTGTTATTAGGACTCGTAATTATCACTCCAGGGACCATTTGCTGATTTAATCTTCTCCCCTTTCGGTTTATATGAGCGCTGACTCACGATCCGACCGCCACCACCATCCCATATAATATCACACTTCACTCACTCATTTGTAATGTTTTCTGCTTGATTTCGAAGTTGATTCAGGCATGATATCGCTGGGGTAATCATTGCCCCTTCCCCGGATTACAAGTGAATCATTTTATAAGACTGTCAAATATGTATCTAATTCATCAATACGGGGTACAGTCATCGAAAATAATGTCGAGAGAAATCGCTTAAAAATTCGGAACAATTGATTCAGGGGAGAAACAAATACGGAGTTTCACTTCATTCATGCTGGGCTCCATATCAACGTTTAGAAACATACTCTTAGCGTATGTAGATACATTTGAATGATTTACTTTATCGTTTATAGATATCCAAAAATATAATATCCCCAAAATATAATTAAAGTGCTTGAATCTAATTCATCAAAATCATCAAAAGATAAATTCTAAAATAAAACCATCAAAAGTTATATCACCGGTATGAGTAATAAAAATAAAATCAAAGTTATATTATTTAATTCAAGAACAATATTAAAGTTATATTATGAGTAATAAAAATAAAATCAAAGTTATTTGAAATTTGAATTGATTCAAATCATCAAAGTTCCTTGAATTTAATTATAATTAAAATTATCAAATTGATACTCAAATTAGATTCTAAAAATTAAGATTATCAAAATTTCTTGAATAATTTAAGATTAAATTCTAATAATAGTTTAATCAAAATTACTTAAAGGGCCATACAGCACTCTGAAAAGAGATCCAGAGAGGGAGCGCGCGCTATTGTTCTATCCAATCACAGTCGCACGCTCTTGCGTACTCACACGTCGCTCTTTCTCTATCTTGATGAAAATGAATTTTTTCGACAGAAAAAAATACAAGTGCATGCTGTATGGGCCTTTAATAGCCTACAGTGTTTAAGAAATTTGTTATTGGAGTTTTAAAAAAATATGAGCTAGAAGGTCAATTTGGGTAGGCGTGAGAACACCTTTTTCAATATCGACAAAAACTGAATATTACTTACTGTGCATCGTCATCTTTACGAGTATTGCTTCTTATTAATCATGAGAATTCGTAGTAAGCTATATAATAGCTGTGAGATTGTCATCTAATAGGATACTCGGGTATAAAATAGTCATACTGACTGCCCGCACGGTCAGCGCCTCGCGGCGTGTGTTGTCATTGTGTCTAATACGTGATGTCATCAAACTTTCTAATTATTAATCATGTACCCTTTTCCTTATACGTCCGCTTTGGGGGGTTGAAGGGTTTACACGGTAAATTGTTATACACGTGTTTCAAGACGCGCATACTATTATAGTGACGTATTTAGTTTCTCGGAATAACTCGGCGAAGCACCCCGGAATTTGCGGTTTTCGACTCCTAGAAACTGATAATTTTCAAGAGAAAAATGTTACGTAGTAAATAAACGGGAATCCGTTTATTTATAAATGCACAGTGGCGGAACTAGAAGGGTCCAGTACAACAAAGATGACTTCTTCGTCTGAATATATCGCAATAACAAATACAGGATTTATGAGTCCAAGTCATGACTAAGAAAAGAAAACACGTAATACGCCCCATAAAAAAAATGTTTTAGTTTTGATGATTAATTTTTGTAAATTTCCTTCCCAGTCCCGTGTAAATATTGTTCTCATGACCTAATAACCATTAACTAACTATGTCACACCCGTCATCTTATTGGTGGGAATTCGTTTTCGGTTTCCGACAGCCCCCTTGCTGTTAAAGGGAAAGTGCCTTTCCCTCGGCGTTCTCCGTTTGAAATTCCTTTACGATGACGTCACTCCAAAATAAGAAGTACCTTCAGAAAGAGATAAACGAACTGAAAGGGCCCCTGAAGGGATAGAAACGTTTTTCTTTGCAGCCCACGTAGGTCGTTCCTTCTTCGAGAAAGGAAAGAGAAATCGAAGGGAAATTACGCGAGTTTCTTCCTTCGCTTTTTATGAACGAATAAGGAGCGTCTGGAGACATTAAATCATCGAGTAAAACAAGAATAAATTAGGGGATCTCTCTGCCTTTTGTCCTTGGGATAAGGTTCTTCTATTTTTCTGCCTTGACCCCGCGTGACGCGAACGAAGAAATATTTGGATGAAGAGTGAATGTACCTTTCGTAACTAATGTTTTTTTTTTTCTTTCCACCGAAAATATCGGAGGATGGGGAAAAGAAGTTTAAAAATAGAAAGATGATGCGTTATAATTTTATGTGGATAAAAATAAAAACAGAAAAGTAGAACGCACCAGATAAAGTCCGTTTGCTTTGTCTATATGCCGTATTTGGTAAAAGAATAATTTCGAATATGAATCATAAAAACGTGATGTTGGGTTCGCACGATTTCTCGAAATGCAAATGAGTGTGTTTTCGGATGGGGCTATCTCTAGTCTTGAGGTCTCAGCATTCCAATAATGCCAAAGAAGAGATACTTTAGTACACAATTCCCCAGCGTTCCGTGAAGACCCTAGCAAAACTGACCCTTTCGGGTGACGGAAGGCATGCTCCCAGGGTTTATCTCTTCTCGGAGAAGGAGCGCCCAGCCAATGGATTCGCCATCTGTTTGGGGATGATGAACGCTGGGCAAGCGCCAAGGACCTAGGATACCAGCGAGCCAAGTCCCACCGTGATCCTTCGGGGACTCGGGGTTCCGCTAAATAATTTGTAAAGGTTCCGAGATGAGAGATCAGAGTTTTCCGAAAGGTTTCAAGGTATGAGATTAATGCACGTAAAATTACGTTCATTTCAATTATTTCATATGATATTAATGGTTTTCTTGTATCTTTGCGTATATTTTTAATAAATTTATATAGTCATCATCTATTTAAAGCCAATTTCCTTCCTTTTTGCGCTATTATTATCATCCAACGTAATTAAGTATCGATAGTGTTAATAGGAAGAAAAAAAAGTCATGGCAGTATCATAATATAATCCGGTCTATATTTGTTGGTTTTTATGCGCTGTGCAAAAGGGTCTGGTGAGTGTGTGTTCATTTATCTGAGCCCACAGCTGGTAACAGGGTGATTCATTCCGAACTGCAGCAGCAGGGACAGATGCTAGGCAGTTCTCACGCATATGTGCAGGATTTGCAAAACCAGCCGCCCGCGAATTTTTTCGCGGTATAATGTAATAAATACTGTAGAATTACTTTATATAACTTATCATACTCCGTAATGCATTTATTTCGTTTTTGCTTGTCGCGACATCGACCTTTGTTTGTACTATTCACACATACCGATATCGGCCAGATTTTGTCTGACCGACTTATTACAACGCCGCATGCGCAATGAAAAAATCCGACAACTCCGCATGCGTTGTAAGTCGGTGACTGTCGGTCAGACAAAATTGGGCCGATATCGATAGGTGTTCACGTACTGAGCAAGTATCGGGATTTGGGTCACGAGCGACGATCCATCTTTCTGCATAGAATATGAATATTTCAGGCTACACCGATCGAGATAACTCGGGATTCTGCCTGATATCAAGTCTGATATTAACTCGTGAGAGTGAAAATGGGACATGGATGCTGAATCAGACTCACGTCTTGTTCAACAATTATATGTCCGACCTAACGTAAGACGCTCATCATGAGAAGAATTAAATTCTTGAAGGACAATTATGTCTGGAATATTTTTCATGGCCAAAAATTCATTGTCAGACAATTTTTATTTGTGTGGGTTTCGAGTCCTTGGTAGAAAGAGGTTCAATTCTATTGAACTCATATAACTTTTTAGTAATTAGTCGACGCGGAAGGTTTTCAAGTTTTTAACGAACTACTTTTTTGCATATCGAGTGATAAACAAGAACCTCGGAAGTTTTGTTTAATAAACAAGGTTTTTTCTCTCTCTCCCACAATCATAAAGTCCAATTTTAACCTTCAATTATATTTTTGAAAAAATAAAATCTATCTTGAAGTTATTGACCTAATTATCCTACATCGACAGAGAACAGAATGTGTAGTGTGTACCTTGAGACTGTTGAGAGCTGCTGTGATAAAAGTACATAAATCATCTTCCATAATGCGGTCGTTTACTCTGTTGTCTGTATTTGGGTTATATACGAACTTTGTTCATCTAAATTCGATTTCCCATTCCTGATTTTACGATGCTCTAGTACCCTAACTGTCAAAACAATTTGTATGGAAGATTATTAGCTAATCCTGCATTCCATTATTGTTTTGCCAGTTAAGGGGTAGGGCATTTTGTAAACAGGAAAGATGAGATTTACTCCGTAGATTAGGAAGAGAGACCCCTGTAGTTTTTTTTTCCAACACAGAAATTTTGTTGTGACGAGAATTTTTGAACAGGAAAAATTTTTTCCGATCAACCGCGATCTTACCTTTCAATATTAGTGGATCCCTCTTTTCGTCAGCTAACGCAGATATCACTATGTATAAAGGGTGACTGGGTCCGAAATGATCCACGTCCGACGTGCACTCATCGTACAAAACCACGTCCCGCGTCCTGCCCCGCTTTCCTGCGCAGGCGCGCAAGGCTTCTTTGGCCTCTTTGGCTCCTATCAGTTCTAACAACGTGGTTTTTCCTTGCAGCAATCTTCTCCTGTTGAATCTATCCGTGCAGTGGACGTTTATGGCACCCTGTATGTGCGCCGTGTTGAACGAGGTGAACGGTCGGCAGTCCAGAATGATCACAGATTTCGTCGAGCCGTTTCGCCGAACCCTACGGGCTAATTCCGACGGCAAAATTGTCCTGGTTCGTCTTAAGACGTTATTGTTATGCGCGAGTCCATTTTGGAGAATGTTGTTGTTGGTATTATGCGCCTCTTCCGACGACACGGGAAGGCTCTTGACCACTCGCGATTTTTTGACTTGAAAATCGGAAGCTTGGCTTAGGAGTAAACCAGGCGTAGGTTCGCTTAAACTACAATTTAAAGATAGTTTGAGTCCATCTCTACGTCTGGCATCACCCATCCTCAGCACAACTGGTAACTCAACTTCTACCGGTCCTGACATCAATCCTGTTCCGTAGAAAATAAAGTTCTGAAAAAACAAAAAAACATTCCAAGTTATAAAACAAATATTCAGAATTAAAGAATGTGCAGAAAGCTAAAATCAAACCCGAGTAGCCTACAATAAAACTTTAAAATGCTTTCAGAAATCTATTTTAAACATAGATTCGAAAATATACAAAAAGTACCAAATTTTGAAGAAGAAAAAGACTCCAAACTCACACCGTAAATATTTAAGGTACCGCATAAACGAGAATGCCAGTCAAAGTCAAAACAGTACAAAGTCGAGATGATGCACTAGAGATGTCTTTATAAACAGACTCCCACAGCTATTTGTAAGTTGTGACTCAGAGAGAGGGGTATCCACGGGGGTATCCATCCCAAGAACACTAAACCCACAGGAACTACTATTTCCTGGGAACTTTAATAGTCGGCTTTCTTTTGTTTTAAAGTGATATCAGCATGACCAATCGCAGAGTCCTTGTTATCTGCGTCTCTAAGGGTGACGGAGTCGTCATATGGTTTACACATTTATGGGATCGGTCTGATCGCTCCTGCTGAAATCAGGAATATTTATCTTACGAGTCAAATTCCGTTCTGTCCCACCGCTTATTCATCGTTTTCTTGCATTACAGTCGCCTTTCAATTTTGATCTATTAATGTCTCATGTCCTCCAATTTATTATAAAGGCGCCTACACACAATTTTTTTGTGTCCACACTTTATGCAATTCAAGCACAAGTGCCTTAGATTGTTGATCATTGTCGAACTTTTGTGCTGCACTCTTGGTCATTTAGACTTTAGATAATACAGAAAGACCATGTATTTTTTTTGTCTACTTTTTTAGTGGAAAAGTGCTACACAAATGGCTAAAAAAATCTGTCGTGTTCGTGTGCGAGCCCTGAGTCGGGAATTCTTTTTGTGTAAATAGTTTTGTACGTTTATAGGTTAGAAAATATTAAAGTGCGCTTCAAGGAAGATAGATAACCCCTGCGACGGATTTGTCAGGAAAGTGATATTAAAAACTATCAATTTTGGAATCTCCATTTTCTCTGACAAAAATTTAGCCAAGTTGGAAAAATTTAGAAAATGACACCTAAAAATTTTTTACAAATTTTTTCTTAAAAACCGCATTTTTTTAACGACTGACCTCCCCCCAAGAGTCACTGACTTGACGGTGAGTCATTGCTTTGCCCCCATAACAAAATATCATGCTGAGAAAACAGATGTTTCTATTGCTTTATTATTACAGCACACACAAGCTGTTCCCTAAGTAGGTCGTTCAGATTTTTAAAACAATGCGCGCAAGACGAAACATATTTTCTTCTTTTATGACGTATTTTATGTCTTCGCCGTAACTCGATCAGGGATAATTCCGAGTTGACACTTTTATTGACATAGGGCCCTGTAATTATCATACCGAAACATATACAGTATAGACTGATGCGTCAAAATCTGGACTGAATTTTATGCAAAAGTATAAACGCAGCAACTTTTGACCATCTTATAGCAACCACATTGTGCGAACCAAAACCTCCGTATCTCTAAATCACGACGGACATGAGACGAACTCGATACTATAAAAAAAAATTAAATTCGATAAATTTTTTATTTATACAATATTTATCGAATTTAATTTTTTTTTATAAAGTCTATACATAAACCGGAAAAATTTTGAAATATCCGGAATCCGGATGAGCTACATACGTACATCGTGCAAACGTGAGTAATCTGGGGGATTTCTTTCCTTGATAAAAGCGATACCTGCGCGTTTATCCTTAAGTAAATAAATCACGTTTGATGTCATTCAGGACAAATGACATCACAATCATTTACGTATAATAATATGCGGCTAATTCGACACCTGATGTTTTCGATTATTTTTGTCATGCACATACTATTATAGGTGTCCTGTGGTTCTCAAAATTACGTCAAGAATGTTGTCCGAGTCGTCATTTGAAAATTCTATGTCGAATTACGCGGCTTTCCGCGTTAAAAATGAATGAGATCATCCCTTACTCATATAATGAGAAGGTGGAATGCACTGCTGTGAAGTATTTACTATCTCTCAATAATAGAATGTTTTAATATCTTGTTATTTTTTCAGAACGTTGTATACGTTTTTGGTTCAGAACAGTATGCTGTTCAGAACTTCCGCAAAGGTTCGAACCCGGTTTCGGTAACTCTATGCCAGTAAACAGTGTCGTTTACGAAGTAAAGTCAATTAAGATTATACTGCAGGCTTTTCTGAAGTATCATGGTTCGAACTTACACATGCTTCCTCGAATTTGTATCTTTCTGTGTTACCGAAATTCAAGTCCACCCAACTGACAAGATAGTTAGGGCCATTTTAGTGTTCAGAATCAACAGCACATATTACGGTAAATATTTAGTAGGAGAAAACAAATTAAATTCCAGCCAATTGATTATACAGGTTATCCCGATTATTATTCCATTTAAAAATCGCAATTATAATGTAAACTAAACATTTTAAAATTAACTACATACTGTGTACACTGAACAGTATTTCGTGTATGGAGTGTAGACACTGTAGAGTATTATAATATCAATCATCTTACCTTAAAACATCCTACTATAGTTCGAATATTATTTGAATTATTTATAATTCCTTTTTCAGTAAAGATTTCTTTTTTTTATAAATCAAGTATCACTTGTTGTTGTTTTTGTATTTAAAAAAGGTTTGAATTTTTTCCCGACAAAGTTATTCACTAAAGGGACGTGTTAGCAATGATTCAAAACGAACGTTCATCAGTGACTGGCCTCCATGAGTGATACACTCATGGAATACTACAGAAACAGTGACGACAGCGCCCTCTGTCTGCCACAATGATGATTATAGTGGTTTTCCATTGATGAGTCAGTCATCATGAGTGCGACCGCCCCGGGAGAAAAAAAAAAATCAAACTGCGTAAATGCGACAAAAATGGTCGAAAGTCGAAACCTTTCAGCAAAAAACTCTTGCAATGTTTTTGCACGTTCCATCGGAATCTGCAAGAATAGCTCCTTCCGCTGCCGCATATCTGCCTACGTGCTTTTCAGCACTCAGATAGAGAGGGCGTGCAAGGCAGCACGCTCACTTCTGTCTACAAACGTGCCTCTATCATAGTATGACCCCCCCCTCCCAAAGGTATGGAATACGACTACGTGCGCTGTATACGCTTCCGTCACAAATACGTAAAAAAAATTAATTTTAGAACGGTATTGGTAAGTTTATATAGTATATACGAGTTTATACCAGCCGTATTTTACCGTATCTAATTCGGTTTAATTATTATAATTGATATTATATTGCAATATTAATAAAATATAAAACATTATTACTGCTGCATAATTAATTTTATCCGTAGAGATTTTTCTTACACCTTTTCAATTTCAATTGCATTTGAACCAGAAGTACCGTATCCGTCTGCGTATATTTTGCACGAAATCGAAAAAAAAAAAAAAACTCTAAATTAATTATTTTCGATAGAGATAATCGAGAATAATTTTGTTTTGTGACTACGGAATAAAATAATATTGTCAAACAAACGGTAAATAAAATATTAATCGAGACCCGTCTTGCAAAGCAATTTGGATTAAATCAATCGAATCGTATGAAAATGCTACCGAAAAGCCGGAAAAGAATTTTAAAACTGCATCACGAAAGATAAATATTGATGTTTTTAATATGCATGCTCATCCTGAGTACCTTTGGACTAAATAAGACGCAACAGTATGAGAAGTTTAAAAGAAACAAATCTTTAAAAAAAAATTGTAATTAAACTTCGGGAAGATGGCGGAGTTGCGGCAGATTTTTTTTTTTACAGACTTGGTTCCTTCTTCTTCTTTCCCAAATGGGACAGAGTCAAGCAGTCTAATAAACTGTCGCGACGGAAACGTGCATATTTTTCTGCACATTTTGCCAAACAAGAACGTTGCAGTTTCTAAATACAGCAGCATCGCAGCACACGATAGGATCGCGCGATCGTTTTTGGCTTGAAAAAACATTCCAAACCAGCGCGAGCGGCCGCGGAGGAGATGCGTCATTCTCAGACGCTAGTTTAGGTTTAAACATAGGATTCTATTTTGAGATCTAGAGCTCTCCTAATTTAGTATATACCGCGATTCCAGGCCCCGCAATCGCGCATTCTTGAGAGTATTAATCCTACTTCTCTATTTAAAAAAGCACAAAAAAAGTTGCGGGAAACGTTCTTCCTTCTTGATATGAGGACAAAGTCACAAAAGGGGAATTTAAATAGTGTTGTGGTCCCGACTCCCGAGTGGTTAAAATCGCATGTCATAGTATATTTAAAAAATTAATTTTCTTAAAAAAAAAACTTTCCAGCCATCCAGAGTGATTGAAAAAACATAAATAGAAGTTACATTTCAATAAAATTTCTGGACAAAATCTGTAGCACAAAGAACATAATGTTTTCGAATCCAATGCTTATAAATGCACCAATTTTGATTTACACTTCAAAAAACTTTTCCCCCAGTTGGGCCGTTGTTTTTTCGGGCCTGAGCGTTTCCACACTTATTTATTTATCCCTACACCACGGGTTGTATACAGTATAATACCCTTTTTGTTGCTTTTACTGGACAAAATTGGATAATTGACTCTTTGGGTACGCAAAACTGCGGTATTTTATTGAAAACAACAGTAGAAACTATTTTAAGTGCGGGATAATATACATCACATTTTGCTACAACAAAATACCGCTACGTAACTATCTGGTATGAGACAATGCACGAATTTGTAGTATCCGAATTCCGACCCGACATAGATGGTTAGGACTATTAGGAGAATACCATTGAATTTCCCACATTTTCAATGGCAGAGGCAACTTAGAATTTTTAACTGGTTTTTCAATTTTAAATATGGGTGACTATGGTCTGCAGTTGGGCAGCGGGCACTATGGGGTTGCATCAAGGGGTCCGACACTCTGAAATTTGGTGTCGAAGATTCACCTGAATCTTTGAGATTCACCCAAGATTCACCCTGGGCAAAACGAAGATTCACCCTAGTGTCGGACCCTCGGGATTATAGAGTAGTTTACAAATTTAATTAATGTTCATAAGAGAAATATAAGACCTTTCCTAATTGCTTAATAATTAATCACTCATTTATATGCACGCGGGTCTTCAGTCGCAGTTTGCATATACGAGGGATGTTTGAAAAGTTATGTCAGTGAGTTGCTATCTCGAAAAGGCAACACTATTTCGGAGC
>JAQFYH010000381.1:0-13144 GCA_034694405.1 Scolopendrellopsis subnuda
CGCAAAAATCACAAGTTTTTTCGCAGTTTGTAAAAAGTGATAGCAAAACGCTTGCTATGCGTCCCATAGAGGTCCATATTAAAGATAGCAAAAAATATAAAATAACGAAAATAGGGGCCCTGAACCCTTCGGTCCGGACCAGTGGACCACGTGTTGATGATCGCAAGTTTAGGATTTCACTTTAATCCTTGTTAATTTTACAACACAACATTTTTCAGTCCCTGACGAAATAAAACACCCACATTTTGACTAGAGCATTTAACCATTATTTCATTTTAAATTTCATTTTAAATTTCGAAATTTGATTTCCCAACGATCGGTAAAAAGATGAGAATTGAGAACCAATCCGAATACAGTGAAGAGAGACGGAACCGATATAAAGTGAGTTTGACATCATCATCCATCAAAATTTATTATTTGATAAATATTGTCATGATTTTGAATTAATTTTTCAACTTTCAATAATATAATAAAACCCTTTAGGGAGCATCCATTATTCACGTGTACAGCAAAGGGGAGGGAGGGGGTTCTACCTTTGTCCACCACTGTCCACCTAGGGGGGAGGGGGTGTTTTAACCAAATACACGTGTACTTTCTCAACTGTTTCAACTGGAATATTTCTGTGATTTATACCGTACACGCGTGCGACTAAAAAATGTTTTCCCTGAAGATGTGGCCAAGAAAAGTAAGCACACAGCGGCGGTAGAAGATAATTATCCTGTTTTGGGAGAAAGAAATAATTTTTAGAAAAAAATAATAGCGGTCTTCGTTTTTAGGGGGTTTGTACACGTAAATAACGAGGGGGTTTACTTCGATGTCCACTACTGTCTAAAGTGTCTACCTAGGGGAGGGTGTGGGTACACAATTGACAAAAATGTGTACACGTGAATAATAGACGGTCCCTGTCCACACTTTAAGCAACTCAAGCACAAACGCTTAGTTGTTGAACAATATCGAACTTTAATGTCGCACTTTTTGCTTTTATCATTTAGCGTAACTTACAGCAAGAACTGCTGTACGCCCCATTTTTGATCGTCTGTGATTGTCTGTGACACAAGTGTTAAAAAAATTTCATAGACAAATCGTTTATCTTTTCCGTCACAATTTTCCAAAAATCCGACAGAGTTCGAAAATATTGAATACGAAATTAGCACTAAAACACGTCACTTTTTACTGGTGGTAACGAATCAATGGAATCATGCTATATTTTTTTGAAAATTCCCACAAATTTTGACGAATTTGGAATTCGAATTTGAATAATTAACATCTGGAGTAGGAGGACTCCGATTGTCTGCGCTCCTGTCGATTGTACCACGTTAAAGATCCCTGGACCAAAATTTGGTTCCTCTCAGGAGTGGAATATCCTCCACTCCGATACCTCACATCGGACTCGCCAACCGATTGGGGTGGGTGACCAAGGAGGGTGGCGCATGCATCCGCCCTGCCCCCACTACCCTTCGAAAGAAGGATTAATAATGTGGGTTACAGTTGAAACAAACAACAAAACAACATAATCAACATCGAATAGTAAACAAGGACTAAAGAAAGTAAAGGTCCTAAATTCGATTCGTGAATTGATTCGCTTATTCTATTCTCTCCTTAGAGGCCTTTCTCATACATTTTTATATCCCACAATATTTAAGAAGTTTTTTTTTGAATTGAGTTCATTTACGTTCACGACCAGCCGTCACACCGGTGTGACAGTAGTATTTCCGCGGACCAGCCCGACTTGTCGCTGCCCAACTTGCCGCTTATCAATTTCGCTCTTGTTTTTGTTTCGGTTTTTGTTTTGTTTTGTTTGTTTTGCTATACGCATTTCCTTCAGTTCATTTCGCGTTTTAAAGTTTTCTTTCGCGTTTTCGAGCCAGGTATGAAAAATATACTGAACCGGTTAATGTTTTTAAGATATTTATTCAACATTCATCTTTTCTTTTTTGTGCGATACAGTTTCAAGACAAAGTGAGCTATTAACACGATTCCGGAATAATGGATTTTTGCTATTTACTGAATGGGGGTTTTTTTTTTTAACAAATCGCAACTTCTTCGGTTTGTTAGATTCCATCTGAAAGTTTTCATTCTTTCTTCTCGTCCGCGTCTTGTGGCTTTTTGATTAGATTCGCCTTATCGTCTTCGTCGACGTAAATGGAGTTGACTAGACCCACCAGTCGATCGACTTTTCCGGTTAAACCGGTTACTTTGGAATTCCTTCGCAGATTTGTTCTCGGGTTGAACTTTTCCCGGGGGTGAATCTTTCCCGCGGGGGGCGGTGGTGAGGGGGCAACCTTCTTGCCGGTGCTGAAGGGTATCACCATTCCGGCATATAACCGACACCTCGCCCACAGGAAATCGATGATCTCGTATTCGTTGGACTGAGACGCCATATCTCGTTTCACGTTCTCGAACGAACTGATGATGATCGTAAGAAACATGTTGACCAAGACCATGGAAAGAGAGAGGGAAAAGAAGAAGAATCCCGCTGGTCCGAGAATGGGCTGCGCCATTTTGATACTATAATAATCGAATTTATTCAGCATCATTGCAAAACAGGTTTCCATGGCTGTGACGAACCCGGAATAGTCTGAGAGGACCGCGCCAAGCAAAATAAAGAAGAATTGGGTAAACGCCATGAAAATTACCAAAAAGAAAATTCCAAAATACATGAGCTGTTTATAACAATGGCGCAGGGTACTGCTCAAAAGGGCCATTCTACGATTGAAGCGAAGTAATTTCGCAAACTTGATGATGGCGACGAACATTATGAAAGAGATTAATAAGGCAAAAACGTCATCGAGCAGTCTAACGAACTGGAGTTTTATGTACCCATTCCCTTCCGTTTCGTTGAATTTTTCAATGATATTCTGAGTTATAAAATATCGATAGATGTAAAAGATAATGGCGGCAATAGAAAGCATGATGAGGGTCAATTCGGCGTAGCTCCAGTAACTATCAAAATATCGACGCTTCTGCTTGAATAGCAGCTTAAATTCGCGTACTGTAAAGTAAACGATGAAGCAAACGAAAGCGATCTCGCATCCCAAGACGAACGATCCGAAAGAATCATGATATTGAAGTAACCGGATTCCATCGAATCTTACATAAGGAAAAACGCCGCCTCCCGGGATAATTTCTGCGATCATCACCGCCACCCCGAATAGATTGATTTGGGCATTGTACACAGAAAATTCCACGAACACGGCTCGCGTGTATCTATCAATCCAACTTAGGTTGGATAGGGTGTTCAAACGGTCGACCACTTCGGACTTTCTTCCCTGCAGTCGTATGACGTATCCGCCCCCGCCGTACACGTCTACGTTACCGAAGTACGGCAGACCTCCCAGTTCGCTGGGTGTTCTGTACCTGCAGAACCAATAAATAAAACGTGCGATGAAAAGTTGTTCATGTACCGCGTGACATTTTTTTTTGACACCCTACAATTTCCAGATACGGAATTGTGCGATATGTTTCAATTTTCACTTGTCCAGTTTATTATTCACTTCACAGCCACGAATGATCAAAACAAACTCCATGCAGATAAAGTTAATGATATTTACGTGAATTCGTCAATGGGTTCTTCGTCAGGTTGGTATGGTTGCCACGAGGCAGAGTAGTTGGCATGGTCCTCTTTCCAGACGTTGGAATATTCTCCCGAACACAGACTGCGGTTTTCCATCGGATGCGGTATTTTGCATGTTCCTTTAGAAAGAAATATTTTTTACTCGGCAATAAAAGAAAATAACGATAAAATAAATGTACAACATTAAGCGACTATATCATATCCGAAATCTTGCACGAACAATCACGCATACGGGTATAATTATGCAATCCGTACTGTATTTAGACATAAAAATTCACTTTCGGACAGAATATTAAATGAATGTTCATTACGATACCTGGTTTAATCCGAATTTGTCTCATGACCGCATACCCCATTAACCTGTTGACCTGGTCGTTCAAGAATCCGCGGAACCCAAACGGTGGTTTGTCGTTATAGAGATTCTGAGCTCTCAAATAAGTGGAAAGCACATTTGTCGACCAGTTCCAGAAAGTTGGGGTGTCCTGAACCTGCAATTAAAAATTTATTCAAATTAGTATCGTATTACGTCTTACGTGTCAAGTTCGATTTCCGCGTAAATATATTGATCAATAATTTTGTAACCTCCCCCGGGAAGTATTGTCCACTTTATTGCCAGCGTGAGTCATGGGGACGAAGGACGCCACATGCATCGCTAAATCAGGTGGCTCCCATATGATACGCCACCTTATCAACCCGAGACCTTTATTGGGTGGTTCTTGAGTGCATTAATTTAATCGAAAAGCAATACACGCACCGCTCGCAAAAAAAAATGAAAAATGAATGAGAAAATGATGTGAAAAATTTTTCACATCGCCCCCACAATTAAACTTCACGATATAATATCATTAAATCCCGTAGGAGTCCTACTAGGGAGTCATTTGTTTGTCCTAGAAATTTTTATTTGTAATAATGGGGAACTAAAAAATATGTCGATTTTGGCTTGTTATGATCCACGGGTTATTCGAAACCATTTTTCGGCGTGAAGATAAAAATATGAATGCATGCACGGTAAACAGCGGATCCTCGGGCCAATCTCACCCTTAAAGGTTACAACCACAGTCTTGAAAAGTTGAAATGTTTTTACACGGTCCACCTACCTGAGTGAAATCATTGTACATGTTTCCGCGTTGAACGAACTGCTTGTCCAACGTCTGTCTCAAGAAATACGCGTTCGGATCCCGTTCTCCGTAGCTGATGACCGTAATGAGCCAGATGAAGACGACGTAAGCCGCGATTTCCTTGATGATCTGCCACATTTTAACCTCCTTCAGTCTCTGCTCTCGCATCAGTCGAAGACGCTCCGAATTCGGAGGACGAGAACCACGCACGATTCCGCCAGAAGCTGCAGCCGAAAACACGTTATTTTATTTTTCACAGGATTCACAACCTGTTCATTTTTTGATATAAATTTGTTTTACACTTACAGGACAGCAACCACTGTTCGTCCTTCTGCAATTCGAAATCTTCTTCGTCTTCGTCGGCGTCGTCGTCGCCCGTGTCGATTCCTTTGCAAATGCACGACAGGAACAACGCCATTAGGAAGACCTGTATCATTCGAAATTGTACATTCTGAGTGGTAGAACTTTTAGAAGCGCAAAGAAGTCACCAAAATGACGTAGTTGCTTGATAAAATAAAACTCGCCCCGTATCTTCAGATTACAACATAAAAAGCGCTAACGCATTCCCTCCGCTAAATTATTATTTTCGAATGGAGCGTGTTATGTATAGAAAGGTCACATTCCGACCAAATGTCCACCTCACGAACTCAGTTTGTGATCTTGTTTTGATCAATATTTCCAATATTTAAACCACTACTGATAAAATTACAGGGTGTTTCGTCAAGCCGTCAGATGGCACAACCAATATGGTTTTTTTATTGGCCAGCAAAACAACCACGATATTTCCATCCGCGTGCCGTAGTAATAAGCAAAACGATGTTGCCGCCACTCATTTCGTGGTGGTACTTTTGCGCGGCACTCCCTATTTCACAGAAAAATACAACCAAAATCACCTTAATCGGTTGAGTGATGAGAATGGAGGAGAAGAACGAGATCATTAATGACGTCACCCATTTCGTCGTTTTCTCGTTTCCGAAAGTGATTCCGTAGGCCCACAAGAAAAACACCGACACTCCGATGCAGACAAAGACCAGCATCCAAGCGATGATCACGAACCACCAGGGGAAGGTCAACTTGCGTTTTCTGGGAGCTGGCGCTTCGCCCGATCCTCCCTGTTCTATTTTAACTGCCGATTTGTTGGCCGTCTCCTCCTTCGCTTCAGGATTGGTTTTAGATTTGCTTTGGGCAGCTAATAAGTTTTCACCTGAAATTTGTAACAATAATAGAAATTATTAACACTGTTTCATAACTCCAACAAAACGTTCCACGATTCCCCGATTTATTGGCCCAACACGAATTTCACATATCATGATATGCAACTAGCAATTTCAATTCGACCATGGCAATTAAGTTGCACGCGTGAAAATCGTGTTGATCTCAAAATTTTCATCAAATAAGGATGTATAAATGACGTGATAATGAGACTTGCGTTGTTTTTTCATCGCTTCCGTGATCCTAGATTTTCTCAGTTTTCTTTTCCTTGATTTTCTGAAGAGAATCACGATGAGAAAGCTTGGAGGAAATATAATGATGTTACTAAAAAATCCCACTGCCATCTGTAAAAAATATATCCAATACAATTAATTTTAATTTGCTAAGACCAAGGTAATAGCGGGTTTGAAAACGAACGAAAATTAGGCCGAAAACAAAATTCTATTTCGACAGAAGGTATTTCGTACCTCGACGAAACCTTCACTAACTATGGGTTACAATTAACAACAATTGTTTAGTATCGACACAGCGATTCTCGCCTACTGTTGACTGTATGTAGATTGAAATTTTGATGTTTTAATCGATAAATATATATGTCGATAGTACCATTAATTAATTTTTTTTTTCAGATTTTACCGATCGCACTAAACAATTTTTTTGCGACGTGTTTCGTGAACAAGATCTACGTTGTTCAATAGTGCACATCTTATGGAACGAAAGTATTGAAGAGTGACGTGAGATGTTGAAATGCCTCGACATACCTGTTCGGGTGACAGACTGAACGGTCCGAACTTGATTCCTCCCGTCGAGGGTCTGTCGGACAAGACTCCGTAGTACATGGCGTTGGCCAGCATGCTCAAGTAGAGCAACGCAACGCAACAGGATACGCGCTGAACGCGGGTAAATCGGCTGCGCGGCGGTCGCATGAAAATCGAAAACCACAGATGATTGTTGGCGAGCTTGCGGTGGGATGTGGTCGAGAAGAGGTGACCGAAGGCTCTCTTTTCAGCCTCTCCAGCCAGGGTCAGAACCCGCTCGATCTAACAAATATTACGAATGGAAAATTATGCAACACTGAAATCGCATGCCCCGATAATTCGACAAGAAAATTATATTTTTTGGTCATAAATACAAACGGGGAAAAAAGGGCAACCAAATTTGAAAAGTGCTTCAAACGCATCCAAATGGTACCGACCGTATTGGTTTTCGGGCCGCCACCATAGTATAACTACCTGTCCGTCGTCCTCTTCGACCGCCAGCCATCGTCCACAAATGAATTCGAATTCCTCTCCCGTCTGAAGGTCCCTTAAGATCACCATGTTCAAGAACCAGCTCCCGTATCGACCTTTTCCGGAATTGTCGTGCCAGATGCGCAACTCCGACAACTGGCCCAAACTCCTAAAATAAAAAATAAAAATGTCCAAGATTTATACACGCATTTGCAACATTAGCGAACTTATTTCAAAGGCACGAGTTACAAGTTTAGATAAGAATTCGTTCATTCTTCGCGTAAAGTCCCCCGCAATGCAAGGCATCTAAGAAAATTTACGTACGGTACAGATTGGTTGAACACGTTTTCGCCCAAACTAAACTATGAATGTTACACGCTCCATTGTCAGGTTAGACTGAAAGTTGGCAATGACGACTCAATTTATGATAAAAAAAGAAACAGACGGAAATGATCGAAATTACCCGGTATAATCATTGTACCAATTTAAACGTCTCGAAGGACCAAAACCAAACACGTACCTAGGAACAGCCATAACAAAGGCATCCACTGACGCCTGGCGAAAAATCTTGCGTCGTGGATCTCCGAATGTTCTGACGTCGGTTTCGCCCTTATCACCGGTTGCTATGAAAGAAACCAAGGAATCGGAGCTGGAGTTCTGCGCGTGTCCCGTGTAAACCATGATTTCGTACAGGTATTGGTCGGCGGGGTAATTGTCCGGCAGAGGCGTGGCCCCCAACTGGAAAAAAAAGAACCCCAAAGATAAACCTACAGAATAAAACATGTATAGCAACTTTCGTAGCTCAGTTGACCGAACCTTCCAAAATGTGAGCCAAACTAAGGCGTGGTTGGGACGCGAACCTTATCGAAGAAGAAAGTAACTTAGTTTATTCCGCTTAAGTTAATTCCCGAAATTCCAGTTGTTAGTTCAATCGCAAAAGTCACTCGACGAGGTCGTCCGTTACGTAAAAATGACGCGCGCACGTGAAACGTCAAAATAATAGCCTTGTTCATTTGTTCAATTTACGAAATGATCGAGGATGTGAGTTGATAATCCCTAATTTGCCTCGTACTGACCCTTTCGACATCTTTCTTGTCCTGTCGACGAGCGTAAATGAGAAGCAGGACGTAAGCGCACAACGACACGATCAGAGTCATGTAGATCGTCATGTTGTCCGCGAAACTGGCGTGAGCGAAGACGTAGCTGAAGTCGATGGTGTTCGGAACAATGAACATTCCGCTTCCGAACACGGAGAGATGGGTGCAGCAGCAGGTAGTCTGCAGGCGGTCCACGTTCACCAACTAGAATAAAAAGTGGGTGAAAATGTTCAATGCAAATGGAAATTTTTCTTTTCATATCGAACGAGATCTCGAAACCTACAAGGAAGGTCGGGATTCTGTTGGGGAAGATCGAACCCATTCGCAACCCCCTGATTGCTGCTCCGGGAGCGTCACGTTAGAATTTTCTAGAGGGGGGGCACTGACGGCCGTTATATTAATTTTATGTACTATGATATAGTAATTTGTAAAGTAAGAGGCTAATGTATTATTCTCCCCTTCCCTGTGGACGCAGCCTGCGCTCCTTCCAAGACGAGTGCGACAAAATGAAAATAAAAAAAAAATGGTGTATCTTGAGCTGCCGAAATTTTAAGAAGGTTCTTAGAATATTAAAAAAACCCAACATCGAATGCATGAGTAGATGCAGCATTCTCCATTTGTCCAAGGCAGCCGACGTGAGACTTCCTTAAAAATTATCATCAGTACTTACGCTGCATCCTTCGCTGCTCCACACGTTAATCTTTGGATTATAGTAGTTGCAGCTCAATGTCAAAGTTCGCAGATTGATTTCGCTGCTAAAATTCCGCACGATCATGTCCGACGTAATTTTTCCGCTCCCGATCGGGGCCACGGGAGTCGTCGTCGAATTGGTGGAATTCGAAAAGGAACTCGTGGAACTCGTCGTGGCTGGAGTCGTCGACGAAATTCCGGATTCATTGTATGCAGTCGTCAGCTCGGAGATTCCGAAGTAAAAAATACCCGTTCTATTTTGAATTTCGCGTTCGGAGAGCCTAAGTTCAAGAGCATCTGAAATATTATCGGTTTATAAAGAAATTTAATAAAAAAACACTCAAAAACTGCAAATTACACGTAATGATAAATTCCGCCAAAAGAAATGCGGTTCGCGAAAAATAAATTACGAGTAGGCCTACTTATCTTGAAAAAGTAGAAAATCTTTTTTGTCGGAGAAAATTGTAGAAAATAATTGTGCGTGTTATTTTCAACGACAAGAAATTTAATTTCAATATTATTAGACTTAACTCGTTTCGAGCAAAAGAAACTATAAAAACGATGAATAATAACTCAGTTTACGGTATTGGAAATATTTTTCCGCGGGTTTCAGTGCATCATCTATGGAATTTTTGAAATTCTCGTATTTATGGTGGGAAGAAAACAAACAAGTTTCTCTGGACGGACTTCTAATATTATCATTAATTCAGTGGTAAAAATTAATATTCTAGGAGTGACGTACTGGGGAAAAATTAATTCTATTAGATTTTGAAAACATAAAAAATCGTAAGGCTTTTACCGTCGGTGACGTTGAGATCTTCGGATCGAAATAGAAAGTCGTAATTATCCAGGGTTGGTTTCTGTTGGTAGCGTAAGAAAATGGCGTACGATGCGTTGACGGGGGAAATCTGTAGCGCCAGAGAGACGTCCGAAAAATTCACCCAAAACTGTCGGTAAAACATGAATTCGTTCCAACGCAAATTCGGCTGGAAAGTTTCAAAGTCTGAAACAATACGCGAGAAAAATATTTAATAGATTTTGCGCCGTAAAACGCCCTGGGTATCTTCTGCGCGTTATATGCAAAATTATAAGTTACGAGTATTATTGTCGAGGAAAGAAAGTCGTACATGCGATCCCTGATGCATAAATCCTGTGGTGGTCTCTCGATGGTGATCGGATCAAAGTGATTCTTTGTGTTTAAATTATTACTTTTATATAAAATTACAATTCTTCATATTAGGTACCGTACTTTGCATAAAAAAGGTTAGAACCAGTAGTAATCAATACCCGAGTTGTAACAGAAAATCTTACAATCTATCGACTCCCCCTTGATTTTACCAAAGTTTTACAACAACAACAAAATCGGTTTCTAGTTTAAAAAAGGAAACAGTTTCTATAAAATTGCCTAGAAGCTTTTCTTGGACAGTCGAGAAAAAAAAAACTCACTCGGTAATTGTGTTCCGCGTCTCGGAATGACGAGTTCGATGCACTGACTGGAATTGGTGACTTTCAGAGGTTTGAAATTGGGCTGAATGAGTTCCAGGGAGATGGTCGTCGTGTCATTGGCCAATCGGTTTCTCGATCTTCCGTGCGCACTGATGATGGTCGGCCATTTAATTCCCTACGAGATCCAATAAAAAGGCTTTTACATACACATAACGCTTATGGCATTTTAACAGTAAATGCTCGTCCGAAAAAGGGCACGTTATGCGATTCGTGCACGCGATTTTAACACGTAAAAATGCTAATAGGCGCAATGTGATTGTAAACGTTCTCTCGTGAGCGCATTATTAGATCAAACATCCGACTAACATTTTTAGAGCCCGTGGATAACAGAAAAAAGAAGAAATTAAATTTTTCTATTGTAATAATTCATAAACAATACTCCGTAAGCATTATGCAAAAATGTGCCGCTAGTGCACAAGCATTAGAGCCACATTTTTGCCCCTTTTTTTCCACAGGGGAACACGTACAAGACTAAACAGGATCCACGCTGTATACAGTGTCTGTAAAGATCGATAGAACATTCTTACCTGCAATGTAAGAACGTGATCTGCATCGCTGCAGTTCTCAGGATTTCCAATCATCTGACAGTAACTTGGTAAAGTGTAACTCGCTCCTCCTTGACTGTAGTTTTTTCCCAATAAAGTGCTCGAATCGGCCCTATTATGGGAAAAACAGATATAAACTCGTTCAGAAACTTTCTCTTGAAAGTGTTCAATGTGGTATCGTACTTAAAATGTACCGAAGAGGTGCCGCTGCTGCTGAGTGCTGACAGATTCTAGCCATCTATTTCTCGGGCCACTTTTTCCAAACGTATATTTTGCAGCTAAGCGCGCATGGTCGGATATTTGAGAAAAAGAACTTTTTCCTTCATTATTTGAAAGTAAATTATGTAAATTCGGGAAACAAATGCACTGTTTTAGCAACTAGGCTTACTTCTTCGTATACGTATAGGGAGGTAGCAGTTTAGTTGGAATGTACAGGATGCCACACGAGACTTACAAACCGCAACAGTTCAGCATCCCGATAATATTAGTTTAATATGATATGAGTTCCGTGACCATGTGACCACCTCGGTCAGAAAACTCAGAATATCTCGATTCAGTAGAGAGCTGAAACATCTCCTCTTACTCCGAATCTTAGCGCAGTACTTACATGTGAATATTTATGGAGGCTCCATTTTTGGTGTTTATAAGTAGAGGCTGCTGATTGGGAACCGTCGAACTCATAACCTTTTCCGTCAACATTTTCATCAAAGAGTCGACAACTGGTACAAGCATTGTGGACTGTAACATTAAGACAAAATACGGAGCGAAAGTAGCTTAATATTTTGGGGGAAGAAAGAAGTCATCAATGACGTAAGGTTACACGTATTAAGGCAATGCATGCTTTGCGTTTGACACAAAATTGTACGCGTAGGTGACATTTCAAGCTTCTCAGAGTAGGCTACTCCTTGTCGCACATCAGATGTAATAGTACCCACCTTCACTTTTCCATCCGTTTTTAAGGCACCGTGCTGCATCTCTTGCAAAGTTTCGGGCATCACGAAATCAACTATTAAATACACCATAAAACATCAAATCAATTATCAACTGTAATTTTAGACGGGACAGATCATCAAAAGAGAAAGAACATTTTTTTAACTTGTAAATTTCGTTAGTTGTAATTAATAAAGTCTTAAAAAAAAACAAGTTATTTGTAACTAAAAGATTGAATACAGTAAGTTAATATTATTCCCTGTTCAAAAAAATTTATATTGATTTTAAAATGTGCCAACCATCTAACGCAAGCACGAAAAGTAACGTACTACTGACTTTATGGAGGAAAAATAACGCTGTAAAGCAACGTACACTCGGTCAATCATAAAAACTACCTATTGTTTGACTAATCCCTAATTAGTCATTGTATAACCACACTGGGGAGGCATCCCTTTCTTTAGAAACCAGTCAGTTTTCAAAAGGACACAAAGGATTAGTCAATCAATAGGTAGTTTTTAGGATTGACTGAGTATACACCAACTGTTGGATAATAATTTGCATTAAAAAGGAACATGCGCATAATATTTCAACAATCAAAAAAGGGAGATTGTACGTACCGTCTTCGCCAATGTCCGTGTCGTATTCGATCGTGTCGACGTTGTCAACATCCGTTGGCAAGACGAAATCGTCGGCCACGGTTTGAGAAATACCCTGCGCAACAAAACTCTTATGAAAAGGCTGTCTCACTCCCGCCACCTTAACTGCTTTAGAGAGCGAACAGTCGATACTTACGTTAAGAACTGCCGTCGCAATGGAAGCGACGTAGTAAGTTACGTCTTGGATCTGCTCCTGTGTCAGGTATTCGGTATTCGACCCCATCGCCGTCCTCATCGCTCTCAGTACGTTGATAGCCACGTCCTAGAGTAACCAATTGATTCTTAAACTTTGATTCAGCGCAAATATTTTCAACTCATCAAGAGATCTTAAACTCAGTATATTGTAGGGTTCTTCTCTAAGGGTGGGTTTTCACCGAGTCTGGTAGTGCTGTGTGGTGTTGCGGTGACCTACCACATAATGGGAAAGTCGGATTCCGACCAATCAAAACGGTATACGCAACGCCGGACCGCACGACCGGACTTGCTGAAAACCCAGCTTAAGCTAAATGAGCGAAGTAGACAGTAGATCGCTCACCTTGCCTCGTCCGTCCAAGTAATATCCTTTGTCCAACAAGTTGGTCAAGGCG
>JAQFYH010000382.1:0-13139 GCA_034694405.1 Scolopendrellopsis subnuda
TACAGCAAGTAATTTTATTTATTTATTATCTTTTTAACAAACTCAGAGTGTTATAAAGCCAATGTGGTCCTTTAATAATATCAGCCTGCTACTCATATTGGACACCCAGGGACTTCCTGACTGTAACATGAATGAAGTAATATATTATGAGTTTGTGACCAGGGGGGAGGCAAAAAATGTCTCATACCTGATGGCGGTCACCACCTTAGTTTCATCGTTTATCGTAGGTTACATATACCCCTATAGACTTTTTAAGTTTTATACCAGGTCCATTTTATTCACTACAGAAACGTTGTTCATGATAAATCCGTTTCTGTAAATAATTCGACTGATGATAGAAACTTCACCCACCCACGTGAAGAAAATATTTATTCATTCATCTCTCGGCTTCTATGACGTCAAGAAGTCCACCTGTCCCCAATAACCCGTCATTTCTCAAGGGCGGACACGGGTCTGTATGACGTCACGAGAAATATTCATTGATGGTGTTACTATTTACCTTGAAATTTTTATTTTTAGTTACGCTAAAGTGCTCCCAGGTGTCTGTAATCATGATATCAGGAACAGATATCTGTTCCTGATGACAGTATAATAGCACAATTAATATACGGGGTAGTATAGTGAAAACGACAGCAGTTATTTCTGAACGGACATATTTTGGACGAGATTGTGCTGTACGTGGTACGTACTGTACTACCAAGATTCCAAGAATAATGCCATTGCTTTTTTTGTAAAAAAACAGAGTCACTTTCCAAGAAGCTGTTCTCTGTAGACACATCCTGCCCCCTCGCGGTATGTCGGGAAAATGCCCCACCGTCTTCGTCATCTGCAATGGGTAGTAATGGCAAGTTCCAGTCCACCCTCCTCTATATCCTCTTGTGGTTTCAGTAAGCCGTTCTACAACACGCCTAATAAGTATTAACGTATGGGATAGTTTGCATGCGATTGCTAAGAAGAATACAAGTCGAAAATTAACTTTACGGGATTACGATTTACGAGAAAATCTAAGAATAAAAAAATTTAAAACTCTAATGCTGGATTGCAACAAAGCCAGTTAAAGTAACCGGAGGATAACTACGGGAGTTGAACCAATCCAGTTAACCTCGGTCGTTCAGCTTGATCACGGAATTGGTTAAGCGTCCGAAGTTAACCTTCCTTTTACTTTAACCTACTTTTGTGCAAACCAATTACATAAAGCATTTTTGCTATCATTTTCTCCCGTAGTATCGTATTAAGTTTGTCCACCTTATTTATTGCGATATTATTGTACCTCACAATGAGGATATTCTGTTCCCATATTGTACCTCACAATGTTCCCATATACGCAGCAGATGCGCGAGAGAAAACCTTCGCATTAATAATAATAATCTAGAGAATTTTCTTCCAGCATAAAGAGATTGTTGAACTCTGAACATGCACAATTTGGTGAGAATGCCGGCATATGTCAAAATAACATCGGCATTATATTCAAAAGCAATCGATCAACATTCGCACAAGAGTGCTGAGTATAGAGAAAGAGAGATTATCATTCTTTCCAGGTATTTATAAATAATTATCATCACTTCCAAAAATATACTTCGTAATTAATTTGTTCATCGTAAAAGAGGAAAGAATAGCATCATTTGCATTATTAATTGATAGCGAGATTGTGTGATAAAATCAGTCATTATTAATGTTTGATAATTCTATCTAAAATTTGAATAAAATCAAACTGTACTAAAAACAATAGTCTGTATTGCGAAACACATAATTCAGTAGACCAGGAAGTTGAAGTGTTGATTCATAAACGTCCCCCTGATGAGTTTAGGGGTGGCTTCGCCGTGCTGCTTGCATGCCATTCACAGAAGTCCATTCTAACATATAAGGGAGATCCGAGTGCAGAAGCATGGCACTTGCATATTTTGGAATCAAAGAGTCTTGAAATCGGCTTAAGACTTCCAGAAATGTAGTAGAAATAGCTAGAACTTCAATTACGTCTATATTTTTAAACTTTACTAATAGGTATGCAAGGACTTTCATAATTATACGGCTTGCAAGAATTTCTCATATTAAACGCTATTATACAACATAAATTGCCATTATTTCTCCGTGTGCTATGCGAGGAATCCCCCAACCGCAGAAAGGACAAAATACCGAATCCCAACTTATAATTTATCGGAAAACGTGATACGTAGGAGGAGCGGGGAAAAGAGCGATTGAACATATAAAGTTGAAACAGTATAGGCTGGATACGGGTTGAATAGGGAAAAAGTTCTGACTTAAAGATAAAACTCTTGTCTTCCCTTTTCTAAACGATAACGGGGAAGGTTTTAAGAAGTTTTCCGAGCCATCAAGAGAGATACTGTGTTTATACAAAAGGTGAGCCGATGATGGACGTATTACATGATAGAGAATAAAAGCAATGTTTCCTTTTCTCTTCTACCTACAATATACAGACGTAGACCTCGTATATATATATCCCCCGTGTGTGTACGCTGTCAGAATGGGAGGCCTATAACTCCGTTACATAGCCGTATATACTCCTTTCTCCGTGTCACGGTGGAATAGACGAACACAAAGCACGAGATTGAATAAAAATTTGAGATAGAGAACGAATTTGCTTTTAATTTCGAAATGTGGGGGGAAGTGGGAGGAAGGATGATATAAAATGCAATTTATATCCAGAAAATATTACACTTTGACAGCATCGTTTCAAAAAACATATATATTTCTATTTAATCGGATATATATTGGGATGTTTCAATCCGAACCACGAAGACAACCGATATGAAACAAATAGGAAATGAGAAAATTTAATAACAGAGAAACGATATTGAAATTATTATTATACCAATAGAAATATACCTTTTATATTACCTCTTTAAGTTACACGAAAACTATAATCTTTGTATCACTTGTATATTCTCGATTTTAATTATTCGTTTCCGTAAGAAATTCTCTAATATTTTCGAAAACCGCAAATCAGACTGAGTATGGAACACCAATTGGAACATTATCCTAGGTGGGTGAATAGCCTATTATACACAAAACCAAGATAAGTTAATGTCCCAATCGGCGTTCTATACTTAGGTTTTCTGAGCAGACGAGTTTGATTTGCCGAATTCGACTTTTGTCACTTTTTATAACGTGTTTTCCTCAAATAAACAACGTATTTCATGTCAACATACAATGGGACAGCTTATTATTACCATGTGAATTATTGTATACTTAATTATACATTTAAAAAATAAAGAAAAAAATTCAATGAAAAATAACCTGTGTGTGGAATATTTTTGAACTTTAACGACGCCGATGGAACGGTTTGATGTCCATGACTCCATGTTGATATAATTTGCAGTTGTTTCCAAACGCTGGTCAAATCAAAGATTACAGAGTACTTTATTAATAATGTATAAAAAGCTCCTTTTACCTTTCCAAAACACATCCTCTTATTCATTGACGCTAGTGCGGCAGCCGCTGAATTATGTTCGCTAAATTCCACAAAGCAATATGGATCATTTCCAGGCTGAAACATAAAACATCAAAAAGAGAATTATTATTCAAACATTTTCATGCTAATTATAAATTTCTGGGGCAACGACTGTGGAGCGTGGACTGCTTTCTATAGTACTCAAC
Source organism: Scolopendrellopsis subnuda (assembly GCA_034694405.1). Taxonomy (NCBI): domain Eukaryota; kingdom Metazoa; phylum Arthropoda; class Symphyla; family Scolopendrellidae; genus Scolopendrellopsis; species Scolopendrellopsis subnuda. The sequence continues at coordinate 3,616 of JAQFYH010000382.1, forward strand.
TGCCGTCTAAAACATAATGCTAAGTTACTTTGGAGAGATAATGTAATAACGCTTTTTTCAACAAGTCAAATTCGTACATTTAAAATAAAAGATCGCATGACCTACTTATGGGAAATTCGGGGTTCGACACCCCTTTGAATCATTCTTATTTAAAGAGTAAACTGCAATTGGATTAAATGCTATTTTTACTGAATTCTTTTTTTTTTTTTTTGACAAGTTTAAAAAAAAATACTGAGCAACAACTTCCCACGTGAAATTTATACCGCAAGCGGATAGAATAAAAATTTTCACAGAATAAAAAAAAAAAACCACTTTCGCCGTCTGTCCATTTTCTCTAAACGTTCGGCTTCATGATAAAATCTGCGGGAACTCCGAACTTTGAAACAACCTCGCAGAAAGTTCCATATATTTCTTCTTCATATTTTATGCTGCCGATTTTTTTTTTCATGAAAAAAACTGCTTTTATAACAGAATCGGCAACGTGACAAGTTTTTTCCCACCACCCTCTCTGAATTCTCAAAACTATCCCGATCCTTATTCGTGTGCTGTGCCAGAACATGCCAATGTAGTAGCCCGTTTGACCCCTCGGGTTAGTGGTGAGTCCATGTTGGGGTTGCAGCAGCTGTCTGTTCCCCTTCACCTCCACCCCCTCTTTTCAACGATCCTTTTACCGGGACGAGCATATTTTTCAGAACAGCTAAAGCTTTATATGACTCCTATAAAATTCTCCCATTTTATATTCATATGGCACGGAGCTATGATCGTAAAAACCTGAGAAAATTTGACTGAGAATACAAGGGATGGGAAAAATATATAGTTAGCGGGGGGAGATATGCGTGAAAATTGAGTCCTTATACCGCCCCCTCCTTCTCAGGTCCATGATACGTTATTACGATATAAGGATGTATAATTTTACACGTCAAAGAAATGCCAGGGAAGAAAAAAAGTGGGTATAAAAAGAGGGTTGGAATGTAACCTGTGATGAAATGTAGGTCCTTTTATGATCTATTAGATGTTCATGTTATACAGTTAGCAAAGGATACGTTTACTGTCAATTTAACTTTGAACAGGAAAAATACAGGATGATTCAACCAAACGACAAACCACCCACTCCTCACACCTTGTAGCTTCCACTCTAAGAAGATACTTATTCTAGACACCCCAACTTCGTACGAATAGACGCTATTACGTAAGAACGGATTCTTTTACTCCGGCTTGTAATTCTTCGTGAACAACTCAACTTCCCACTTATTATGTACTTTGAATTACCGGTATGACTTAGGGAAAAAGTTTGAATATGCACATGAGGAGAGGTTTGGTTTTGGTTTTGTTTTTTCCAGCACATTAATTTGGTAGGTAATTCGTTTAGATACTCAATCGACTGACGTTGCAAGGTACAAATAGATAACCCAGTTTACATTTGTTTTCCGCATGAGATAAACGCAATATTGTTGTTGTTATTTAATACTCAATTATCGACAATGAAGATGTCGCCAGAAAAAAAAGGTCAGAAGAAAAAGAAAAACCAGATGCAATAAAATCTAACCCTCAGCAGAATCGTCTTTCCAAAATCTTATCAGTTCACTGGGGTGAGTAGTTGTTGCAATCAAGTAAAATTGCTTTGGCAAAGATGAAAGCCCCGGTTCAATAGGAATAAGGGGGAAAAAACCAACGAAAAAAAATACGCGAGAAAAAAGATAAACCCTAAAAAGGAAAAAAAGACGGCAACAAAGAAATGTCTACAGTAAAATAGAGAGACTGGACAGACCATCCCGCGTCAACATTCGACTGGTCGGTGCTTCTTATGAAGAAACGATAAAACTAATCTCTTCCAGTCAGGAAAAAAATCTAGACTGGTGCACGAATCGAGAGAATTTCGGAGGTTAATTCGCTAAGGAAATGATTGGGATCTTAAGGGAATAAAAGATAATAGGGGACAGGGGTAACTAGGGACAGTTTTTAAATTTCCTCGGCTTTGGTTGATTCTTCATTTACAGTAAAACTAAATTTATCCTGTTCCAAAGAAAATGTTTTCCTTTTGAATTAAGCAGAACTGCAGAAGCAATATAAAAACTGTCCGTATAGTTACCATCCCCCGTCCCTATTTACCCCAGATGACGGTATCTCTTGGAACATGTTTTAAATGTTTCCAAAGTAAAAAATGTGTCCAGCAGAAAAGTGGTTGTTTAAAGCCAAATAACTTACTTCGTATTCATACGAATAAAATCGGCTGTCAGCTAAAATGTTTGTAGCTAAAATAGGGATTAAATGACTAATTTTCCCTAAATTCCGATAGTCGTATTATGGTTTACTTCTATCAAAGATCCTTTCGGGCTGGATGTTGGTATACCCTCATTTTCACTATCATTTATGCCGTGTTCTTTAATAGCTTGAAGTCTATCTCAGTAAACCTTTTCGGGCGATATCCCCCAAGACGAAATATTTTAACCCTAATGACTATTACGGTAAAATAACAACAAAAAAAAACACCTCGACAAACAAATGAAGCCAACTCCCCTCTTTTATTTAGAAAGCGCAAGAGAGGATTTCGGTTATAAATTTTCTTTTGGACCCAAGGGCAGAAATAATGGGCAACGATTTTACGGCCAGGAAGAACGACTGAAGATAGCTGGGTCCCTCAAGGTTTTCTCAGTGTCGCTACTGATTAAGCGAATTTTTGTATCCACTTCTTGGCAAAACATTTTAAATACGGGCTAGGTGGCAGCCCTTGCGTCGTTCGTCAATCCGTTCCACTATGTTCAAGACACCCCCATCAGTAGGTTAGCTTGCCGCTGGTAACTCACAACTTGGCTTTTACACATTTTAATGCCTCTTTTTTTTTAATGTTTCCATTTTTCTGAACATTTTTTGAGGAAATCAGTAGTTGCATGTTTATTGCTTGGCTACTTACCATCATAACGCAAGAACTAATTCATTTTTAAGTCGTGTTAAAGTTCATAATGCACATCATAATATGCAGTCAGATCACTTCGACACGCTGTAAAAATTGATTGGTTCGCTCAAGTTGCACTAAATTTTATGCTTAGTTATATCCGCGCATTCATCTATCACTCGACCGCTCTGATTGGTCGAAAGTTCCCATGGTATGATGGCCAAAAGCAACGGACGCGGTGAAAACCTATATTTACTAGATACAATGTTCAGTGAATCGGAAAAGTTTTTTCTTAAACCCAAAAGAGATTCGTAACATCGAAGAAAAAAAAAACCACAATCTTTCCTGTTGAGTCTATTCGGATTTCAACCCGCCATCTTCGCGAATTCAAACCGTGCCGTAACCGGAAATGAACTTTGTTTTCCAAAGTTCTAAAAAGAAAACTTTTATTTAAAAAAAATAGTTTTTTTTGCCGAGAATTGCGCGATAAAGGGCATCAAGATGAAAGCGAAAAATCTATAATCAGGATTATTCATGATGCATCAAGTCGTTAGTTCCCAATTAACGTAATAGAATATTCCTTCGACTCGGTGAGAAGAAGATGATAGTGAGCGCGCGTTTAGACTATTTTCAGACTCTCTCCTCTTATCGCAGAGTCGATACCAGATGCTCCACCGACAACCGGTATATGTCAGCGTCAAGGAAAATAAATTAGTATTTACCTATACTATAACTTCTTATTACTCACCTATAAGGTAAAATTCCTTCTGCAATAACCAGAAGGCGCGCGCCTGCAACGTCGTCGTGCATTTTAATGAAGAATATATATTTCAATAAACACATTCCGAGGGTAAACAAAGTATACCCTAAGGAATTTAGCATTTTGGGTTTCACTTCTCCAAACCGACATTCTAATTACCAGCATATATCCGTATAGACCTAAAACTATATACCGAGTATTTTAATAATGACTGACGCAGAAAGTGCCGGTAATTATTTTCTTTCTAGTACAGGTAATTTATTTTTGCTTCTCGCCATTCGTACAGAGTATATATTGCTTTACTCAAACAAACTTTGAATCAAATTCTCGTTAAATTGGCCTCTCTCAAATTTAGCCAATCACAAACATCCATGTTTTACCCGGGATTTGAACCCAAACCCTCTGTGGCAGCGAGCAAGAGTCTGACGTCTAACCAACTGCATCACGGGGATTGGTCTGTAGCGGTAATTTCTTGCAACCTGTACAAAGTTCGAAACTTCTATTGAGACCATTCAGAGCGAATTATAAAGAATAACTCACAGTCAGTTATTTTTCATTCTCAATTTCAAAAAGGCTTCTTGAGGTCAAACACTTCGTATTTGATCACATTCTGTCTTTATATTGCGGATGCTTCTCAGTTACGAATAAAAAAAACACCCACAAGTTACCCTACAATTCTGTAGTAGTTAAAGACGAAATAACGTCACGTCGATAACAATCGACTAAAACCATTTTAACTGATATCGATATCACCGTCTTTAAAACTTTAGATTTTCAGATTTGATTAAATTTTAACTACCGACACGTCGTTTTCAGTCTTAAATCAACTTCTGAAAACGACGTACTTTCCTCTATAATTCAATCCGTTAAGAACGATCTCCCCCCATTGTAAAAATTCTTTAATCGCACCAACGTCATTCTAAGACTTCGGTCAAATATTGCAGTTAAAGAGAAAAAGATCCGACGTCAAAATCTCTTTTTTAACTAATATGCTAGCCTTCTTCTATCGCCACTTTGTCATGTAACTATCTCTCTCCCTGTAGACAATCTACGTCTACAGAGGGAAGAGTGCCAGTTTGCTACGTTGTATTCTGATTCCAATTAACTGCGAAGATGACAAGGGGGAAACGTTGTCATCGTCATATAAGCGGTTATGGACTGTGAGGTTAATACACCAGAGATTGTGCTGTTCGGGAAAAAAGTTTTATCCCGAAGTGTTTTGGAGTTTGGTCAGGAAACTCTCTCTAATGACTCTTGGGGCACGGGGGGAGGAGATTAGAAAATAAGGTGCGATAAAGTGGTAATTTTTTGGTTGAGCAGTAAAGACGATAAGAATGTCAGCCATCACTCAAACTCGCGCAGATAAATCGAGGAAGTTGTCAAATTTTGAAGGGAAACGAAGTTCTATGAAACTAACGAATTGTCTAAAAGAGACTTGCTGTCCAGTTCGCAGACTACCGAGACTTTAGCTCTTAACTTACTCTCTTTGGGAACTTTGGTTCCTAGGGACGGTTGATACGAAGTAAGAAGATACGTTGAAGTTCCAAGCTGAGAGTATCGCAGCATTAGACAGGTTGGGAACAACGTCGATGTAGCAAAGTTTATTTTAAGGATAAGGCTTCTGTAAAACAGATAACTAAAAAGGTTTAGTTTGCATTAGCTGCATTTTGCAACTCAAAGTTTCAAATTTTCAATAATGCGATAAACCTTTACAGAGTGTATTTATTTGCTACTGTTAACTCATATTACTCCACTCTCCTATTATTTTCAGTTCTCCTCCTCCTCTTTAATATTGCTGAAAATATTAATTTTGTGTATTTGGTTACATTCTTTCTCTGTAAGCAACAGAAAATAAACTTATGTAACACTTTGGTACGTTCGATATTTCAGTACAAAAAAAAAAACGGTCAGCGTTTTCTATCCCCCAACTTGGCGAATTTGATGTAGCTGCTTTTGCGACTGAAAAAAATCTTATTTTTAAAAGATATAAACAATGCAATGAAAAAACTTCGTCGTTACAAATATTGTTGCAGTGAAACAAACCGATTTATTCTTAACTTATATCAGAAAACTTAAAAAAAAACCTCGGGGAATTTAGAAATACATCTTACAGAAATGCATAAAACTTATTTCTTCGAAAACGGAAAAGGTGGATTTACGCCCACACTCGCTTGAGAGAGAAATCCCCTGATAAGGAAATGTGTTATATAGCGACCGGGTTCAAATCCCTCAGCTAATGCCATCTTGTTTGTTTAAATCGTTTTCTGCACGTTTGAATATGTGCCGCAAGACCCTGGGGGAATAGGGCTTCCCGAATTCAGTCGTTCGTCCCAAATTCCCTAAAGGATTACAGTTCCTACGTTGCGACGATGAGAATGTAAAGTATGACAAAGTTTTAATCTGCAGAAGCTCCTGTTCTGCAAATGTTCGTCACCAGAAGGGTGTGAACGCTGATTAAATCAATCGTATTCCAGCATTTGCGCTTGTTTGTAATAATCTGAGTCTCTTATAACGCGAAAGGTAAATAAGACAACACGTCGGCTGCGAAATCAAATAAGATTTTATTTAAAACTTGACTGTTATAAGTAACTTGGAATACAGTGTCTTAATTTAAAACGTACTAAGTTATATGACAATAAGATTGCTGATATCTTCGCTAACTAAGTTATTAGACAGCAGAACACCTTTTTCTTCCAGAAAATGGCGATTTAATATAACTTTTCAAAGACGGATACTGGGTACATTATAACTTATACCGTATGTAAATGTGAGATATTTCAGCGACCTATGTCCGCCATCGTCAGAAATATACTGTACAGATATATTAAATCGTTATTTTCTGAAAGAAAAAGTTATTGTGCAGTCTACTTGTTAGCGGACATGTCAGCAATATCATGATGAGACGGATACTAAGTGGATTTCTTTCGATAAGTTAGTATGACAAAAATGATAAAACACTATTTATTTTTCGTTGTACAAAACAAAATCAGAAATAACTAACTTGGTATTTATACGAATCCCCAGTTTTTTTTTTCAAGTTTTGGCATTTTCTCATCGAAATCTTTCTAAGATTTCTAAACTAATAACAGAAGAAGAAAAAATGAGTCACTTGGAAAAAACAAATATTGAGCAATATTATTGGGGTAAGGCGACACCATATTGTTTTATCGGTTTATGCCGTCTTTCCACCCCCTCCTCTGTTCGTCCACGAAACACTCTAATCTACAGGAGATGAAGGCTTTGTTTCGTACAAGTCTTATTACGGAGCGCTTTAAAATGGGAATATACAGTATCTGCTGTCAGATTAGACTCTAACGATCGAGCCGAGTTGAGAGGAGAGGAGCCTATAAAAGAAGAAACCAGGTGTGTGTTTTTGAATGTTTGCTTGACGTAATGAAATTTCACGACGAGCTACATTATTTTAAGCAGGGTTTTTTTTTATGTCTAACCGGCAGTTGAAATGCCGTTTTTTTTTTTTTACAAGAAGTTTAGAAGAAACGATTTCATATAATCGGGTATAATAAAGATAAAAATAGGGCAATAATCTTCGTTACTATTTAAAAAATAACTTGCAAATATTATACAAATTAATTTTATCATTTAGTTACAGAACTTTTTCTAACACTATATTTAATACGTAACATTATGAAATTACAGAGAATTAATAAAAAAGTGAAATGCATGTCGTAAGACCACAACTACAGCAATGCAATCTGGAATACAGTTTATACAGTAGTATGGATTGATAATTATAAACTGTGAGTAAATCAAAAGATATTCCTTTTTCCGTATCTACACGTTACTCTGTTACTACCGTTACTCTGTACCATGTACATTATTGTAACAAAGTGAATAACTTACAAGTTATTAAGTTAGTTTGTACATTTTTGAAATTGGTGTGATTATAAATAAGGAAGCAACTTAAAATTAAAACGAGTTTAAATTTATTACTCCATAATTTACACGTGTATTTTCCTTTCCGTGCTCTCGGAATCACACTTCGAAATACAGACTACATTCTTCGTCCTAAATCTTTTGCTCACATATTTTAACAACTTTTGATGTCATTTACTGATTAGTATTTATTAATGTATTCAACAGTATAATTCGGCGTTATTTTACGGCGATTCTATTACTAAACAATTTTGAACTCACCGCAGCAGCAGTTATTTCGTGTGATATTAAAGTAGTTGGTCGTTGGAATTGTAACGTTGGAGACTATGTTCGATGTAGCCAGTGAAACAAATCAAACAATATATTAATAAAATACATTATTAACACATTCATTAACTATCAATTTTTCTTCAGGTAGTTTTAAAATACTGTCATAGGAACATCCTCGATACGAAAGAGACAGGTTAAAACAAAACGGTAATGCAGCGTATTAAGCAACGTTATTTTCGCAACCAATTCCCATTTAAATGTATATTTCAGATGTCAAAATTTTTCAACAGTTGGCAGCTCCAGCAATCAAGAAAAAGAAGCAGAAAAAAAGGAAGAAAATCAGATGAAATGAAAAGATGTAGATGCTTTGAAGAGAGAGAGAAAAGTGTTTTGAACGATGGGGTAGGTTCGACAAAAAAAAAAACATGATCTGATGATGTGAATTAAAGTCTCGTGTTTATTGATCAATCACCGGGACCGTGGTTCAAATGACATTTTAATGAACAAATTGTTGATGGGGTTAAGTGCTAAAATACGTTACGCATCCACTTTTTTTATTCCGTGTAGGCTATACCGTAAGTTTGGAACTGTTTTCGAACTAAGTTACATGTCGAGTCCCAAGTTCGAAAGGGCAGACTTTGTATAGTCGTAGAATGTACGAATACGAGAGAGAAGATATCACATTCGCACAGTTGTGTCAGGGTGTCCGAATATTTCAAAAGTCTGGTGCGTTGCTCGTGAAACTGCAGTTTTGAAAGCACTGAATCGTAACTTCGAAAATCTGTGACTACTACTTGCTTATAAGGACTATAAGATTGCTATTACCTATACTACTAGGGGGACTGACAACACTACACATCTTAAGTAGGCTATTTTCACGTCGACACAACGCAAATTTTTACAGCGAGAATTTGCAGACAATGAATGCAACTAATAATCATTAATCAGAGTATTGAATAGATAACTTACTATACGTCCATTCGGGTTGTTGTTACTGTGTTCGACAAGTCGATTGTAATAACTTCGACGTGCAAAAATACAACGGGATACAACGGAATATTTGTCAAATATTGTGAATTTTATGTACAGAAATATATAGACTGCAAATCTTATTTTGGCTTCGTGAATAATTCAATTTTATGGGATTAATTCCTAATAAGAATTCTTAAATTCGTTTGTTTATCGAAGTTTCTTTCTTATTACTTCGTAATATTCATTATACCCCTGATGTGGAGATGTTTCCCACATGTCAGTTACGTAGGTATTCCTTTATTAAAGGAGAGTTTTCGTTATTATACAACAGTTGGTTATAGGTATAAACTTTTTCTTTGTTTTTAATTATGATTTTTTCCTACGCAGCAAAACCCTCTCTGTATTATGAGATCTCGCTCGTATCCGGCGTTCTTTATAGATGAAAGCAGACGGATGGCTAACTGTAGCTTGTCCAATTAAGGTTGACTGAAGCTTAACTGACATGAAGTCTCGTTAGCAGGGCCTCTAGCCATTTTTGCCAACACGAGCCCAGACCACGTGGGAATCGAACGAATAAGAAAAGGGCAAAAGTACAAGACATCCCAGAGACTCCGCTGTCAATAATAAAAATCAACAAGCTCCTCTTCTTCCTCTTCTACCTCAACAAAAGGGGAAAGAGAAATCAGTCATGGATGAGCTTTAATGTAATCTCGGTTTGCGGGGGGGGGGGGGGGG
>JAQFYH010000383.1:0-13137 GCA_034694405.1 Scolopendrellopsis subnuda
GGCGCAGGGGTCTAGTTGGGTAACCTGAATAAATTGATAGAATATAGAGCTTGCTGCACATACCCTGTATCTTATTTATTTTATTATACTGTACATACTCGTAAATATATATAAAAAAAATACATTATTATACTACAGCATGCAAATGCTGGATTATTCAGCATCCCAATCAGATGCTGTATGGAAAAATGCAAGTTACATTCACCTATGGTTCAACTCCGGGTACTGCGGCGTTGACAGAGAAAGCAATGCATATTCTGTACGACTTTATGGTACCCATATTGGTCTTATATTCATAATTTCTATCAATTTGTAGTTTGCATGCTGCTGTTAAATTTTGCAAGATTACGATGCAGCTCTATGGAGTATATAGACTAACGAGTATGTTATCAATTAATTCAACATTTTGCATCGGTAAATAGAGTTATAGTCTATTTTGTAGGAAGTGTTACGTGTTGATTTTTCGTAGGCTAACATATTTATGCGAATTACAGGGGCGATTTTAATTGCAAGCTGCTGATTACATAGGTATTAATGGCGCACGCATTTTGGCAACCAATAAGTCAATAAACACGTGGAATTCAGCACCCGGGACTCGACAATTCTTTATACCTTTCGAGTCCTCATGATGAAAAACACGAGTGAGGAGTTTAAAACATATAAATTGTGAAATACAGACTACCGTGAATGGTATAGGACGCGAAACCACCATACGATTGGATTTAATTGAAATTAACTTTATATCGTCTGCTATACTGGGTTGAACACGCGGAGCCCTCCCCCGTAACCCTCATCTGTCGCTACGCCCCTGTCAGTTTGCGCAGATCCATCTGGTATTGCATACCTGCTGGAATAGGACGCAACACAAAAATATTAACACAGCAGGCAACGGCAGCTGCGCGTCCTATTTAAATATGAAGTGATATAAGGTCTTCGTTCGATGACAATATCCCAGAAAGGTGCATCAGAAGCCAATAATTATTAAAAATAATATAACACTTTCATATATTTCAACAACTTAATTTAGTTCGCTGCTGTAAGGAAGATGAACTTATCAACAGACAGTTTAATAGAAGGTTTTATGGTTAGATTAAGACCAGTCAATTTGCAATAAACTTTTACTTTAATTACGTTACGATAACCTACTTCAAATGTCAAGAACTTATTAACTATATATGGGGACGATCTTTTATATGGTTGTTTATCAATATAAAACTGTTATATTTTTCAAGGAAGCGCGATATGTCGCTATATCTGGCTTTATATCGTTAAAAGGGGGGGTTCGCGGAAAAGCGTTTATTGCTCTGCTGCAGAGATCCGAAATTTGTCAGACTCAAAACTTTCACGATTCACGTTACGATGCTACGTAAAATACTGCAAAATAAAAGCTTAAATTGAAGAGTTTTTACAACGTTTATTACTTCAATTTGATTGAAAATTTCGCGAGAAAAGTGTAAAAATGTAAAAATTGACCAAACGAATTATTTTTAGCAGCCGAAATTAAGAATTCGTAAGTAATTTTTAGCATTATCACGCCGTAATCATGTTTAAAATTGAATTAAATTAATGACGTTTACATCGCAATCTAAGTAAAATTTTCAGCGAAAATTAGGTTTCTTTATAACTATCACTACAAGTGGTTCGTAAGTTGTATGATAACAGCTTAGTTTTGGAGCGTTTTGGAGCGTGCAACCCCTGTTGTATATCCCTGTCGTATACTACCCCATGTTTCTTATTACAGCTACGAGGGAACGAGTAATACAGTATATGAGCGGGGAAAAAATACCGCGGGTGGATGTTACAGTCATAAAGAATGCATCATTCGAAAGGGTAACGGTATATCCGTTGATGACATTGCAAAAGATATACGTTATAAGATTGTCAAAATCTGCATGGAAACAGAGACAGAGTGATAGCTGGAATTACGCGCACAGAAGTCACCGCGATAGCGTGATCGTGTAATATATCATGACTGCTGTGGCCTGAACTTTCGCTGAAACAGCCAATCGATAATCACTTTTTTCTTTTCTGCAATGGAAAAAGGTTCCAAAAATTTCACACGTGTATGATTGACAGAGTTGAATGAACTTTAATAAAAAAATAAGAGAGTTAAGAAATCTAGAAAATCATACGGTGCGAGTTACGTATAAAAACAATATGAATGAAAAAAAAAGGACGAGCTGTATGTTTATAACTGTTTTTGTCACATGCTTTCATTATGGGGTTTAATAATAAATGAATTCTTTCAATATACAGTAATAAACAATTCTAAGAAATTGAATGAATGAAAAGACGTGGATCCACGCTCTCGCTTTGATAAAGCTGAAAGATGTCTGTGGTTGACTCTACACTACTCTGACTAAAGGGCAATTTACACGGTCCGACATCGGCAGTCGGAAGTCGGACCGACTTCAGACTGAGCATGCGCAGTTGAAAAATGGGGAGGTTTCCGACAACTGCGCATGCCCAGTCGGAAGTCGGTCCGACTTCCGACAGCTTTTGTCGTACCGTGTAAATTGCCCTTTAGATATAGCTCAAAAAAGCTCGAAAAATTCCGTTAGTTTTTGGCCATTTTTTTTAGAAATATATGTCATATTTGATGCATTTTCAAACAGGACTTGGCATTTTACTAGAAATTTTTTTTTGAAATTTAGTCTTTGGTGCATTTTTAAGCACTCGACTGAAAATTTTCGGCCGACTGGTGGGGGGAGGGGAGCTTAAGCCCCCCTTACTCCAACCCCCCGCTATCTACGCCACTGATGTATACTCGTATAGTATTCGCAAAACTATACAGAGTATTGCAAATCACAGCAGGATTAATTCTCGAACTTTAAGCTGTGCCTATGCAATATCTGACTTGTCGAGTTACGTCACTTGGCAGGTTAGAAATTCGTGTTTACTAAGTTTATATCGTATCAAGCAACTTTTGGTCCGGGTATTGACTTTATCTCTGAACCGAAAAAGATCAAATATTCAGTCTTAAACACCAGACCTAAAGTAAGACATTCTTCCCTGATGTTGCGTTAGCATCATTCATAGTTCATGAACCAAAATCTTCAAATAAAGTTACTTTTATAATAACATGAATTGATTTACGAAATTTGATATGCATTTTTTGTTTATTACATCTATTCTGGGACGATCTTTCAGGCTGTTCTCAATAGAGGTTAATGAATATAAATTGAAATTTCTCTTTTATATCTAGAGAGTGTCGAATTATAGCCATTATGCTGCTGCACTTTACCAATCGATATCTACGTAGGCCTAGTATGCAATTTAACTTTTAAAATTAGATTATAAACTGTCTATACAATATTATTTACAGACTTAGACATTTGATGGATAAATAAGTAGATTAAAGTCAAAGCAGTTCAAATAACGAACGTACTGGGTATATGCAGTCATTGCAATGTGGCGAAATTTGCAATTTATTAGCAGTAGAATGAGAATAGTTACTGGTAATAATATTAACGAAGTCAAATATCTTTGATGATACAGCCTGAGATATTTGATTGAAACTTTATAATAGCCAGAAACCTGGTCATGATCATAATACGTGTTTGATCAAAGGGATTTTTGTTGCGGAGAAACGTTTAGGGGTGATCAGTGATCATGGAGTGTGGTTATATCGTTGTTCCCCATCGATGCGTGAAAGAAGTAAGCAAGCGTTGTCAATCATTAATAATTATTAGTAAATATTCATTTCTTAATGTTGGTTATTATTGTAGCTACAGTATTGCGTAACCGCACTCTACATCATAAAGCAGTAGAAAGTGCTTCTGAATTTTAAAGGACCACATTGTCGGTATAACAAATATATAAAATTGACTTGCTTTGATTGCCTAAATTAATTAACCTTATATTTGGTCTCTGAGATCATTTTAATTCCAAGAATTATCAAGAATTCTGAAATCTGGCCTTCTGATTGGTTGAACTTATCCTGAGAGGACAAAGAAGACCAACGAGAATGCCAAATTTAACTTCTCAGTAAAATGAATTAAAATTATCTCAGAAACCAAATAATAATTAATTCAGACAATTTCATTTATTTATTATCTTCAGTATCTTTTTAACAAACTCAGCGTTATACGGCCAATGTGGTCCTTTAAAAATAAACTTCGACTTGTAAATAATCGTCTGGTTTGTTTCTTGTTTACCCTTTTCCTATTTCTGGAAAAGAATTCCACTTCCTTTCGCTTCGTAAAGCGAGAAATAAAAAGATCGAAAAATCAGCAAAGGAAAAAAAAAATACATTTCAGAAAAAAAAAAGAAACCATTACGTCACCAAACTGGTGTAACGCCTACGTAATCAATCACATGACTTTGTGACGTCACAATTTATCAAATGGTTTCGAACTCTTCCCCCTTCTGCGATGTTTTGAGCTACTGAGAGAAAAAGGAGCAGGGAGAGCCAAAATCGCTTGTAGTGGGCGAGAGCAAAGTTGTGCCGGCAGACTAGCAATAGAGAAGGAGTTCAAAGCGATCGTGCAAAGCTCATACGTTGTATCTCTGGGAAAACTCGTGTTTCAGTGTGAACGGCGTTATCCCGTCGTGTGTCCTTACTGGTCCTTCTTCACATCGACACAGGTTAGTTTTTAAAAAAAATAAACTTTTACTATGATTTTATTTCCTACCAGTTTTACAAACGTTCCAAAAGTTTATCACGTAAAACCTGTTGAAGAAAGTTTGATTATAAACATACGCTAAAAAAAGTCTTTTCGAAAATTAAAGGCACATGGAGTTAAAAGTTAATATCTCCGGAATCTCTTAAGATAATTCGACATACTATATCCAGAATTTTTCGTAATTTTTAGCGCTACAATTCAAGCTATAGTATGTCGAATTAGCTCAAGGGATCCTTGAGATATTAGCATTTTAACTAAGTCCTTTAATTATCGAACTGCCTTTTTTATAACAAGTAAAAATACACAAATACTTTAATTAAATCATAGAATTTGCGTAAGAATTAAGAAATTTATAAAATTTATTAAAGTTACATCGACAATAACTTTACTTCACAACTTTCGTAAGTTTATGAATCGAAAATCTTTTACCGTGTTATTAAACCACGAAAAGAAGTTTGTTTAGATTATACAGTCGACTGATTTATTATCATTATCGTATAAATATTATTAACGCGGAAGCAATTTTAAACCACCATATGGTACCGTATCCTGTATCGCATTGGTCTGATGAGTTTATAAAGTACATTTTATAAGTAAGAATCCCTGTGCTAACAACTTAGAAAAGACATTCAAACATTTACATTTGAATATTCCGCGAAATTTTAACTTGGTATCCGGTGCCTCCGATCAGAGTAGTCAGATGTTAAGATAGAACTCTCAGGAAGAGTTACTGATTAAGATCACAACATTTGATGGGAGAGAGAAAATCGTAAAGCGATACGTGGCTACCCTATTTTTCTCTTTTTCAACTTTTTTTTTTAAATCCAAACCCATATCGCCTAAAGCCGGCGTCCTAGGTTCAATAAACATGTTGGGAGGGCGCTGGGAATTACCCCTGAAGTGGCCGAACCCTTTTCCGGACAGTCAGAACCCACATAACTGTCCCGGAGTGGAGTCTGCCGGGTTTTACGCCGCGAAAACCCGGGTCGAAAGTTGCTAAACCAACTTCGTATTTTGGTGATAACTTAAGATTAAAGTTAATAACAAATTATGAGTTAAATTTTACACGATGAAAGCCCGGTGTAACTTGAGTAAAATAATCTACCCGTCCCCATGGTATTCCGCTTCTCCGCGCATCTGTTAAGACGTGCAGTGTAGCAAACATTAAGAATATCAGGGGTACCTTCCGAATACTGTTCCCAATACGATTTTCATTAGGTAAATTAATTATTTAGATAAAGAAAATCATTCTCTCAGTCTCGAAAAACGTTTACACCTAAAATAAACTTTTTATAAACCGTGGAATAAACGAAATTAATCTGATTTATCAGATTTATTTAAAAGCGAATCTTATTCTTTTGAACTTATAAGGAAAGCATATTTCAATAAACTTATAATAAACTGCAGTATTAGTCAATCGTCATGTCTGCTATTACTTTGTATATCAAATATCATCTAACATATGGATAGCCCCCCCCACCCCGTTAGTAGTGAAGCTCAGAACGTTTTCGTTCAATACGACTTTATACCAGTAAGTTTTAGACGGAAAATGCAATTTTTTTCGGATCTTGCAGTGATACCGTGGGTGCTCTTTTTATATGCTTATATATTCTGGATTTGTATAAAGTAATTGAATATCAATAATGCAAAATATCTCGTGTAGTTTTAATATAACGTTGGAGTATATGGAATATTGAAATTAAACTACCGGAATACCTTATACCGTACGCCAGCAATCTGTGAACCATATAACTCATTCAGTTCTGCCTAACTGGGTATACGGTTGACGAAATTGGGATTTGTTGAATGTCTTTGTTTATAAATAATATGGATCACGTGGAATAGAAAGGAGAAATGACGAATTACGTGCAATATGAAGGGAAAAATGATGAATTATTAATTACAGCAGGGGTAGATAGGAAGTGATTTTGAGGAACCTACCCATGGAACCGCTCTAAATTCGCCAAAATTTGTCACAAATGGCGCTGATAGTCCTTGCCGACTTTATTATTTATTTATTGCTCCAATGTTTAACTATATTTATTACGTCATTAATTATCTTAATTAGTTTTCCAAATTAATATTTATTATTTGATTTCTGCAAACTTTATTTTTAAATTAATTTTGAAACCTCGGATATGACAGGATGACACCACTAACGCCATCTGTGGACCGTTTTTAAGTCGCTACAGTGATTCCGGCATTGTACACAGAGTCTATAGGAACATGTAAACTCCCTATCTACCCCTGGTATGTGCCAATGTCGAGTTCTATGATATAGTCGAGGTTTGAATATTCG
Organism: Scolopendrellopsis subnuda; assembly: GCA_034694405.1. Classification (NCBI taxonomy): domain Eukaryota; kingdom Metazoa; phylum Arthropoda; class Symphyla; family Scolopendrellidae; genus Scolopendrellopsis; species Scolopendrellopsis subnuda. Next base: position 6,925 of record JAQFYH010000383.1, read on the forward strand.
ATTTTGTGCCCTTTTAGTGCGTGTAACAGTTCGTAGTTGTGCCCTTATAGTAACTAGTGTAGCATTTAGTTTGTAGTTTTGATTTTTTTTTTTTTTTTTTTTATTAAATAGGTGCTCAAGGCTACCATCCAGTGATAAGAGGTACTTTGTAGCAGTGGAATATTTTTAATTACCTCCGAGTAAAAATTTATAAATTATGTAATATTCAGACAATATTGTAAATGTTTTAACGCGTATGTCCGTATACAAGATTTTTAGAAATCCTTTTTAATTTACCGGGATTCTAAATTTTAGTGTAACGCGTAGTATTCTGACAATTAGGGCCTATACCCGTATACTCCGTAAATTATGTAAACAAGTGCCCACTGCCAATTATAGCTAATTGCAGAGATATTAGTACGGTATATTGTAAGTTTTTTTTTTTTTAGAATTTTTCTGCATTATTATAAGTGAAATCAATGATTCGTTGGATAATTCAAAGTTAATATTTTACTAAATTAAAATACTGTATATTGCACCTATAGGTGTAAAATAATATGTTATTTAATAAGAAAATTTATAGGCTATTGCTCAGCAATCTGCAGTACGGTACGATTTTCAAATCGAAACCGAATGCCAAAACGATCCGTCATAATCATGGGTGTTTTTTTTTAAAAACCTGTACATTTTTCTTTCTTTCTCTCTCTCTCTCTCTCTCTCTCTCTCTCTCTCTCAAATTGCGCAAGATTATCGGTATTGTATGTTTATTGGATGATATCATGGATGTAAAGTAAATTTGAATAAAAAAATTTTAAATTGTTTTTTGTGGGAATTGTACCCGAATGTCCGAAATCTGTAAGTTACTTTGTGGATTAATTCGATAAGTAGGGCTACTCTGAAATCGATTCCTTGACGGACCCGTGTTTTCCGGGATCTCTCCACAGGTGCAGGTCGTGAACGTTTCGAGCTCTCCATCCCAGTGTTTGCCTATGACTGTTTCTGGGACCTACCCATCTAGTTGATCTGAACCATTAAATCAGAATCATGCTTCTTTTAATTCTTTCATGGAAATCAATTCTTCCTTTTTTACATTGTTTAAATCCTGTCAGGGACCTCTCATTGGTAAAGAATCAATGGTTTGAGAGAATGCAGTGTGCTGATTATAAAATGCTAATTTAAAATTCCCGCTTGTAACAAACCTAGGCAGTCAGTAGCTAAGGGCTAAGGCCCTAAAATGTTAGAGGCCGAAGCGACCTCTAAGTCTATTTTAGGGCCTTTGCTTTGGAGCGATCGAGGCTGATTTAAAATTTGCGCTTCTACCAAACCTCCAATGTGGAGCGCCGTTTTCCGGGGCACAACACAAGGTTGTCGAATTCCCCACTGCATGATTTTTGCAGCTGCAAGTGAGTAACTTTTTTTTTTTATTAAAGACTTTGAAATTTTACCAAACTTTTCGTAATTGAAGAAATTTAATCCGTAACAGACAAGAGAGAATAATTTGAAAATATTATTTTAATCGAAAATTCAGAAGTTTCTACCGGGGAACATCAGAATCTCGTTAAAACACCTTTATACGAATCCTAAAATTTGGACCAAATATGGAACCCAATCCAGTCCAGTGCATTTCCTGGACGGTTCCTAATCCTGATCAGTCTAATCCCGGTCCCATTCAAGATCAATTTACAGACGTCACGAAAGGAGGAAATGGAAAACACGAACAGAAAACTGCGAAAGCGTGGTACCAATGTCGATATTGTGAAAAGTCATTTAATACAAAAAAGTATCTAATTTATCATCGTTTGAAGACTTGTCCAAAATTGCTTTCCTGCGACCAGTGCGACGTAAAAAGGATGAATGCCAAAAGTCTTTTGCAACACAAGGAACAGAGCCACGCGGTGAGCGTGGCATGGGAATGCACGGAATGCAAAATGTCTAGCAAGGAGCGGAGATGTAGCTTTAAGGTGCATATTAGGAAACATAAAGTAAACGTGTTTTATTGGTGCAACGTTTGCGTTCCTGCTAGGGGGTTCTCGGATGTCGAAGACATAAAAATTCACTTGATGCTCAACCATTCGGGACAGGGACTGTATGCCTGCTTCTACAACTGCGGCAATAATTTTGTGAGACAGGATGAATTGGCGAAACACGAACGGTCGTGCAAAAATAACCGCGAACATTACGATTGCGAATGTGGAGAAAGTTTTCCCACTATGGAGCTCTTGCGTTGCCACTATCAAGTTAATAGGTGGGACGGATTGGAGAAAACCCACAAGTGCGGTCATTGTCCAAGGAAATTTTTCTGCCAAGTGGGTTTATCGCGACACTTATATCAAACCCATGCTTTCGAACATGACGATGATCGGGAAGTTCCTGAACCGGAGGAATCGAAATTTGTTCCCCAGCATGTCGGAAACGTCACCGAACTTTCGAATTATGAACCGACGATAAAAGAAGAATTGATCATCGACGCTGATGATGAAGAATTAACGACGAGTCCCGATGATCTAGCAAATACGATTTTAATCACAAATCCTAGAAGTTTAGCAGCAGATAACTCGTACGAGATCGAGTTCATGGTGCCGAAAGAAGAACCTCTCGATTCGGAGACTGAGCAGTTAGATCCCCTTGCAGGCTTGGCAGATCACGTCCAAACTCCTTCCAGTGCGCAGGTCATTTCTTGGTCACTCCTGCCAAAAGACGAACCCGCCGATTCGGTGACCGAGTACTCGATATCCGGTCCCGTACACCTCGGAAGTCCGGCAGATCTGTTTCAAAAAACCCCTTCATCAGGGTTTAGCAACAGAAGAAAGACCTCGAATTCCAATGTCAAGAATCAAGCGTTAAAGAAATACCAGTGTCGAGATTGCAAACAGAAATTTGTGGCAAAGGCGCAGCTGACCTCTCATCGCTGGAAGAAGTGTCCAAAATTGATATCCTGCGGCCAGTGTAACGTGAAAAGTGTGTCGCCCGACGTCATAGCGAGGCATCGGAAGATGGTCCACACCGTAACAGTGGAACTGAAATGTTCAGAACCCGGATGCAGGAGGCGCCTCCTCAAAAACTGCTACGACATGCACAAAATCACGCACAAGGTGGACACGTTTTACTGGTGCAACGCGTGCGATCCCGGCAGGTGCTTTACGGATTTGGAAGAAATAAAACGTCACTTGGAGCTCGATCATTCCGGACAGGGGTTGCGGAGTTGCTCGAACGCCGGTTGCGGCGAAACGTTCGTGACGTGGCACGATTGGCGGAAGCACGAGGATTCGTGCGGAAAAATCGTTATAAAATACAACTGCGAAACATGCGGTCAGATCTTCCACGCGTCGAGGCTCTTCGAGTTACACAAGAGAATGAAATGTAGAATTGACGATGATCCAATAGTTCCAGAAGTCCAAAACTTACTACACAAGAAAATGAAATGTAGAATTGACGATGATACAATAGTTCCAGAAGTCCAAAACTTATGGAACTATTGCGAATAGGCTGGAAACTTAAGTTTCCAGCCCTCAGAATTTGTGTCTGTAATTTGTAAATATTATCAGAACACTTTTATTAAACAAATTACGAAATGTATTTTGTCAGTGCTTAGAATAGGAGGAATAATGGCGTCTCGTAGGTTTAGTGCAATAATTAATTTGCCAAGGAGCTACAGTGATGGAGAGGTTAGCGCTCTCACTACTTGACTATCTCAGTATGATGAAAGAAGAACAGAGACATTTAATTGAAAACTATTTTAGATTCATGGCGACTGTTTAAAAAAAAGTTTTTTTTAAATATGTTATGTATATTCATATTGTAATCGAGATGGAGCGTCTCTATTTTATCCTCGTGCTCCATTATTTGTAAATAAATAAATAAATCGGAGAACCGAATTATTGTCATGCAAAGCATGGTACCATAATCATAAAATTTTAATACTTTATTCTTATCAAACAAAATACAAACCCAACAACTTACTAATCTCCCCTTCAGTACAATGAGCATGGGTTACCTATTCCTCATGCCAATGAAATGCATTATTAGGCAGATCATGAGTTAGATGTGAGAGAGGAGTTACTCCTGCTCACTTTTTTTTAGTTTCATTGTACGGGCGTAAAGGCGCGTGCACATGAGAGATTTTTTTCTAGGCTACACATTTTTGTAACACTTTTGTGTCCGCACTTTATGCAACTCAAGCAAGAGTGCTTAGATTGTTGAACATTGTCAATCGTTTATGTCGCACTTTCTGCTATTGATTATCGGCGTACAGCAAGATCTGTGCCGACTCTGAATTTTTTTGACCGTATGCGCAGCTTTTTATTATTAGCGAAAGTGTTACGAAAATGTCTAGAAAAATCTCTCGTGTGGAGGCGCATTTACAAACACAAAAGTTCATAGAATGTGATTTTCTGATTCTGGCTAATATTATACTGTATAAATGGAGAAATCAAGTTTTCATTGCCCAGGCAATTTCCAAAGAATATAGACCTAGTAACTATACACAGTATGTGGCTACCAACGTTCACGTGATGACTAGTGATAAAAGTATTTTTATAGAACATAAAATATCTAATAAGAAACAAACTATTAAGCAATAAGTTCACAATTTAATAGCATACATTCATCCTGCTAATTTTTAGTAAAGTTTAGATAATTTGACTCAAATCAGCTCCTCCAAAAAATTTGTAAATTCAATTAATTAAAAAAAAATAAGGCTTTACTATTTTACTGGTAGTCCAGTCATTTGGTGAAAAATGGTGCTTCGTAATTGTTCTGGGAATTGTGGGCAAGCCACCCCGCAAGTGAGCCCACCGGATATTCGGGCAGTCTGTATTTGAATTGATCCGTCTGGTGAGCACTTTCAGGCAGCCTGTCCTTAAACTGATCCAACTGCTGGACTGTCCTATCGGGTAGTCTCTCCTTGTAATGATCCAATTGGACCCTTTCCGGCATTCTCTCCATCTGCACCCTTTCCGACATCCTATGCTGATCCATCGGCACCCTGTCGGGCGGCCTGATGTCCTTGAACTGTTCCAGCGGAACCCTTTCTGGCAGCGGATCTTTAAACTGATCCAAGTGCTGGATCCTCTCGGGCAGGCTCTCCTTAACCTGGTCCCGAACGGGCCGCCCGACTTTGGCCTGCAGCAGGTGCGCCGCTTCGGGGTGACTCTTCTTCACGTGGTGCTTCAGGGAAATCACCTTGACGTAGCGGGCGTTGCAGAACGGGCACGCGTTCTCGGGGCTTCGGTGCGACCTCTGGTGCTCGTGGAGGTCCCCGCTGCTCCTGAAGGCCTTGGAGCACATCCCGCAGGGGTAGGGCCTCTCCCCCGTGTGGGACCTCGTGTGCATCTTAAGGCCGTTCTGATACCGAAACGCCTTCCCGCACACGTTGCACAAAAACGGTTTCTCTCCCGTGTGTTTCCGATAGTGTGACGTCAGGTTGGGTTTCCTGTAGAAGCTCATGTCGCACTGGTCGCATTTGAACGGTTTGTCCTGGCTGTGGGTCTTGGAGTGCGCGGCCAGCCTCCCCGAATCCGCGAAGGTCTTGCTACAGAGTTCACACATGTACGGTTTTTCTCCGGAGTGGCTGCGCAGGTGGATGCGGTAGTAGGAGCCATTGAAAAAGCGCTTCCCGCATTCCTTGCACAGAAAGTCCTTCTCCAGCTTGTGGATCGACCTGTAGTGCGTCCTCAGGATGGTGGAGGTCGTGAATTTTTTGTCGCAGGTGTTGCAGTAGTACTGGTCGTCCTTCACGTGCTCGCTCGCGTGCAGCGAGAACTCGGAGTGACTCTCGAACTCCCGGTCGCACAGGTTGCACTTCAGTTCGTTGGCGTGGGAGGAGGCGTGCCGGGAGAGATCCTCCTTGTTCTCGAACTGCTTCGGGCACTGGTCGCACCGGAAGTGCACCGTCTGCATGTGGACGTGGAGGCTGCGCTTGTTGTTGTAGCTTTTATCGCAATACTCGCACTTGAACGGCAGGAACGTCGACTCGTGCAACTTGCAGTGTCTGCAAAAAAAAAAAAAAAAACAAGGACTAAAGTAAAGTTCTGAATTCAATTCGTGAATTGATTCGCGCATATTGTAAATTGTAAATACTGTTCTCTCGAACGGTAAGTTAAATGATGAGATTGAGAAAATGCCTTTTCACAACTACATTCTGTGTGCCCCCTGATAAGGCCAAAAAAAAAAAAAAGCTTGTTTGCCGTAACCCGACCGACCCTAAACTTTTTTTTTACCTTATTTATTTATTTT
>JAQFYH010000384.1:0-13134 GCA_034694405.1 Scolopendrellopsis subnuda
TTGACCAAGTATTTACCGAGATTTGCGGGGCCAAAGTTTTGAAAAGTTTAACATGGAGCCTATGGAGAAAAATTCCCGCCATTAGAGCTTGAAAACGGCTCTTAAAAACAATCGTTCTCTACTGTCTCTCCGCGCTATAACGTTTAATGCTGTTGCGTTTTATCATGCTGTTCGTACTCGTCGAACTTGACGCTCCCAGTATGTGATTGGTCAATCGCAACCAAACGCAACGCAACGGAAGCGGTGAAAATCCACCTTTAGACTCTTCTTCTTGGGTAAAAGATCCGCAGTTCAAATTAGCTTAGTTTTTTTTTTCACTATGGACTATACGGACTCGTACCAGCCCTACTCAATTAGTTTTGTTCGGGGGCCATTTCAAGAACCCTGGTCCCTGGTGCACTCTAGGGGCCAGCCCCCCCCCCCCCCCCCAAAGGCGCTGTAATATGGATACATTATTAGTTTTCAATGACGAATCCAGTGACTTTTAAGAATTTTTGAAATTTAAGCCAAAACTGCGGCATTTTTAAGCACTCGGACTAAAAAAAAGCGTTTTTTATGCCAATCTGTTTTTTTTGATTAATGTTCTATTTGATTTTCAAGCACTATAACAGGAAAATTTTGGTTTTTGGCGAGAAAATTTTTAGAAATTTGAGTGAAAATTGGTGCATTTTTAAGCACACGAACCAATTCCTCTTCTTTTTTATTTATTTTTACGTGAAATACAGGTTTATTGTCAATTTTTATTTGAGCTCTCGCGGGCCGGATTTGGCCCGCGGCGGGCCGCCAAATGAGTAGGGCTGGACTATACCCAGTATTTTCGGTCGTTGTTTTCGTCAGTTTATTTTTAAATCGTTTCTTTTTTCAGCCTCATTTCACCTTTGGTCGTAAAATTCACTGGAATAATTGAACTTCGGTAATTAAGTTTGTGTATTCGGTACAAGACTTATTTATTCCAGAGACTAAATTGCCCGTTCTTAAGAATGCACTATTCAAATCGAACTTTTTTTTTAACATTTTATGCACGGGGCATTACGCGTAGCTAGATAAAACGAATAAATTGATTCTAGGTAGCCTCGTTTTGTCGCGATCGGCTGAGCAACCGCAGTGGCGGGTTAGGAGGTCGGGGAGGGTGGAAAATGTTCGTTTTTTTTTAGTTTCTTTTCAAAGCAATTTTCCTCCGGGGCAGGGGCGAATGTACATAATTTTATTAAAGGGGCACCTTAAAAGGGAAAGGGGGTTCACGACCGCCGAAATTTTTAAATTTGAAACTTTGTTTTTGATGGTTTAGATCTTACATTATCGCAGGAGGCGAAAAAATTTAAATTTGAACTCGATTTTTGAGGTTTTGAACTTTTTTTTTACGCGTTATTCTCCACCGGAGGCGAAACATTTTTTAAAATATTGTAACGACGGAATGTTAAATTTAGAAAGAAAAGCTCTAAAAATAGTCCCTGGAAATAAGGAAATTTTGGGACCTAAGGGGGGGGGGGTGGCAATTGTCCCCTCTGCCCCCTTGTATCCGCCCATATCCAGGGGTGACAACCCGAATCCCCAAGGGCTCTTCGAGTCTAAATTTTTTAATCCTTGGCGAAGAAGCTTCTCCAGGATCACCACCAACGGATGGCGTGTCTATTGATGAGGAGGGAATGTTACCATGGATAGATTAGTTTGAATAATTGAGTCCATTCCATGTTGATGAGGCCCTATAAAACCTACGACAGATGGCGAATAGCTCAAATCCAAATGAAAAAAGAGTATGTATCGGTCTGCGGACCACACAGCGTGCGCGGGAGACGCGTGGTGAGAGAAAAAGTAACTATTAGCATCTTTATTACATTGCGGGAATCAGGGGAACTGTATCCATTGTCATCTATCCATGATACTGATTATAAAAGGAGTAGAAACCAAGGATTTTACATCTTGTTGTCCATTATGGTTTTGGACTATTTGGAGCTGTCCGCATGAAATAAAATGTATTTTTCAATGTACGAAATGATGATTTATCCTATAGGCCTACTCCGTAATATTCAGAAATTCCAATGCATGCAACGCAAATTAAGTTACGAAAATTAAGCTGGGTCCGGTGTTGCGTATACCGCTCTGATTGGTCGGATCTCCGACTTTCCCAATATGTGATAAGTCACCGCAACACTCCGCTCCGCATTACCGGTGAAAACCCACCTCTCCACCCGCGGTAACATAATTCCACGATTCGATAAAATGTTTCGATAAGCTGGATTACGTATATTTTTACATTATACGGTGTACATTCTGCATTCGACATCTGCTCGTATATAGTTAAATACCTCTGTATAGAGGGTAGCGATTTTCGACGCCCCCCCCCCCCCACCCCCCAAAGTAATTTTTTTATATCATTGAATTTCCCCTCATAAATGCTTAGTACTTTGTATTAGTTGATCGAAACTGCGTAATTGGTAGCACCTTAAAATACTGGAATTTAATATTGTATCATATTCGTAATATCAGGATCCCATCACACAATGGTCAATGGATAATGGGATCCTGGTAATATAAACTGTACAATATTGTGAGAACAGTCTCAACTAATTTTATTACTACCTACTCTGTATACGTCAAGTGTACACTGTACAGTACGAACTTGTTTATTACCTTTCTGTATTGATTTATCTAAGAACAGAGAAATATTACGTAATCTAATAACTTTTGTGAGGTTTCTATTTCGTATGATCTGGATCCCACAGTATCATTGTTTCAAAGTACGTAAATTTCGTTTGTTTTGAATAGTTTGATTATTAAAACAAAAGGTGTACTACACCATATTCCCCCTCCCATTGTTTGTAGCCACTCATGAGTCACACCTGCCCAGTTTATAACATCGATAAAAAAAAAGATCGAGATTTTTTTTTTCCGCACGAACGATCATGGCACTTTCCTTCAGGTAAGTGAAAAAAAGTCACGTGACTTTTAAAGGAGTAATTACCTGACGGAGGTTGAGAGTGTGTGTATGTATCGCGTTTCTTTGTTTTGTTAGCATCACTTGGGATTATTATTTTGGATTCTCTCTTTTCCCCCTTCGAAAAAAGTTGTTTGGAATTTAAAAAGAAAGAGTATTTTATACGAAAGGTGCCGCACCTATTATTCACAACCCTAATTATTAGTCTGAAAATTAAATTTGTTTCCTAGTTTTATTTTGGTCTGTATTTTTTTTTTTATTTTTGTTTAATTTCCGGTAAACTGTCACATTGCAAAGTTGATAAGTGATAACTCTCCAGAACCAAAAACTACAACTGCTCCATACTTGTCATCTTGTAAAAAAATATTATAATACTATTTTTACTTTTTTTCTAAAGTGTGGGGAGCAGAGATTTCACGAGTGAGTAGCCTACCGAGTACAGTCTTGGACTTTGCAAAATAGCAGGGGTAAAATGCATGCTTTCTCGCAATATCCATTGCTTACCCCCGTATGGATCTTATCGCACCTTAACTACCGTTACAAGGTGTTAAGAAAGCGTTCACCCCAGTAGCTATGGATTCCCGTCTAATTTAAACGATTCAAACAGTGCGATAATGCACGTTAATATTTACAGCTGCACTGTGTTTGGTCTACTGAAGACTGGTGTTTGACTAACATAATTATGTTGCATTAATATAAAGTGGCCCTGTACATGGGCTGTCGTTCTATGAATGTTAGTCTAATCACCCAAAACTTTTATGAGACCATCCAATAAAAGGCGCCGATTACAAGGAGAACGACTATCTCTTTTGGTCCAATGATTTCGCCATTGTTCCAAACGTGAAAAATTATATATGGAGGCTTAAGCACGAACCAAAATAATGAGGGCGTACTTCACAATGTGCAGTATACATTGTTTTTTTTTTCTTTTTTTTTTCTTTTTTACTATAGCCAATACACATTATTTAATCTCTTGTATAAATATTTATCTCCCTTTTTCGTTTTCTATTGATATTAACTTGTCCTGATGGTTAATGAGATAAAATACCTTGTATATAAGTTAAAACGTCATACAACGGTTGGAATTGGACGGTGGCGCACCTCGAAATACTTTCTTCTCAGCAACTGGTGGTTGTGGTAAATTTTCTTTCGCGCCGGGCGGGTTTCCGGTTTTGGTCGAACCCAATTTCTGCTTAAAAGAGTCAATCTTCGTCTCTGTCTTCGTTCTGCTCGGCGCGCTCGTGCTACTAGACGACGATGAAATTGCCAACTTGGAGCTTGAAGAAATGAAAACGAAAATGTTGAGGAAAAAAAGTTCCTTATTTTTTAATTATTAAGTTATAGCAAAATAAGACTTGAAGACTGTCTCTCCACACTCACCAAGCACTACATCATAATTCTGTCCAAAATGTCCGGTCCAAAACGTCGAAGAAATGATCCAATACTGTGAAAAAAACGGAGCGATGAAAGTACGTCTTTTCACTTCAAAAGCTGTGCGTAGTTGTGTTTCTTGAAGTCAATTCCAAGATCAGCTTTGATAAATGAATCGTCAACTGGAAGAAGTGGGTTGCTCTGTAAATAAAGCAACACGCTCTCCTCAATAAACTGGTCAAAATCTGGATTTTTTCTTTTTCTGACTTCCATGATTTGAAATTAAAATTATAGAATAGGTTTTAGAATGATGTTGCTGATTTATAGAAGACTGTTCTGATGTTGCTAGGGCCAACGCAGCAGCAGCAGTGAGTTCTCTTTTCTTTATATAAACTCTTTTATACCATATAAAACTATTTTCTCCTTCCATCTCTCATAACTGCTTGATTAAAATGATGGACGAAAACTTTAAACACCACACACTTAATGAAGCTAACAAATAGGAAACAAGCTAGACTTCAAGCAAATAAAAATCTAAGTAACAGAAGACGACGAAATTTAAAGAGGAGAACAAGCGAGTACGACTATTCTTCCTGATATCCAATACAAGTTTTGACGTACAAAACACAGATAGTTTTTTAAAACAATGTATTTCCAGTATAAAATAACAAATAAAATTAGAAATAAAATGTACTGTTACCTTCGTGCGTAGACATCATGGTTAATGTTTCTCAAATAGATTGTTCAAAATTCTGTTAATTCCAATTCTTTAAACATTAAAAGTGACTCTTCAAATAAAAGTCGGAAACAGGTTCTCGCCTTACAACCCTCTTCGGCAAAAAGGGCATACGAGTATAATGCATGTACAACACCCGGTCGTAGCGTAAAGCAAAAGTTCCATTATTTCAGGAATGAAACGTTCTCATAGAATTTTAAATGTTGACTTCGGTAACGACTGAATATCCAGAGACGTTGTGAATTCGCAACGAAACTTGCGTCCTCTGTTTCATTTTCCGGATTCGGGAGGGATGTTCTGGCCGCTTGTAACCTCGTGAACATGGTAAAGAACAGTTTCGGAACTACTGACAGTTCCTAATTGTTCTGCTCAAATGTTCCATAAATCTTCTTTTTTCTCGGTCTTCAGGTGGGAAGACTCTACCTCCCGCACCTCAACCACTTCAGTCGTGAGATTCGTCGAAGAATTACCCCGCATTCATCTCCACCACTTCAGCTACAACCCCCGGTCGTAGCGTAGAGCAAAAGGTCCATTATTTCAGGGATGAAACTTCTCGTAGAATTAAAAATGTTTGGGGATGTAGTTCTCACGAAACTCGCTTCATTGTAGGCTGCTTCGGCGAATCGGGGTCGAAGACAATGATGAACAATCTGGAAGTCCTTTTCTGGGTTTTACAGGATTTTATTTTTGAAAATAAGGAGTTTAAAATGAACAGAGAAGGATGTGGATTACGATTTAATCATAATTATTAATAAAAACTAAATAATTCCCCGAATTTTACGAACGGAGCGCATAAAATACGTCCTTTCACATTGAAAACAAAATCCCTTTTTTTATTCTGGTTCTCGAATGAAAGCGCGATCAAAACGAAACTTGCCGCGTTGACTCGAGACAACATATTAGTGTGCAATATTTCAAATTCAAAATTATAGCTACAAATGCGCATATAAAAATAAATTTGTTTCCTCCATTACTTTATTATTGACACTCTTTAAGACACCTGAATGCTGCAATTGCACGCAGTTGTGCATCATTCCTGCTTTGAGCCATTTTTGAAGACAGGAAAGAGAAAACAGGTGGACGTACACTCGTGATTCGAAATGGATATTTCTTCTTATTTCAATAAAAATCATCGGATAAAGGGAACCAAAATCGCATGTAAGATTGCTTTAATGTAAATTTTAATCGAAAATGATTTTTTTTTATACTTAGTTGTATTTATTTTAAAAAAATGATGCGAAAATGTGCGTGAATTTCGCGTCGGAAAATTTTTATTCGCCCGATTCCCATTATCGCAGAATTTAGAAGTACAAAGACGAATCGCGCTTGCTCAGCAAATGAAGTAGGCTGTTGATCGTGCGCACTAGCACACCTCTCCAATAAAATTCTGCCTAATGTAAATTTTTTTGAAACAAAAAAAAAATCGCGATTTAGGACAAAAAGTTGCTAGAATTTATTCGTTTCAAATTAATTATTAATTTTTTTATTAAATTGTAAATTCGCTTAGAGCGAAATTAAAATATAAATGCGGGTGTAGGGCCTATTTATTAAACAATAAGAAATACAGTAAAGTTCTCATTACTCCATGAATGATAATCATTTCGGGTTGATTTTCGGTTTGGCCGTCGCTGCTCCATCATTTAATCCTTTATTATTTTCCGCGCTATTCTCCTGGCGTATCTGGCTATCGTCGATGTATCCATCGCTATACGCCATTTTCCCGCTCAAGTGGCTTATTCACAACATATCCAGTAATTCCTCTCTTCAGGGAAACGATTGGCCAAAATTGAAGGAACAGCTACTAGACGACGATGAAATTGCCAACTTGCAGCTTGAAGAAATGAAAACGAAAATGTTCAGGAAATAAAAGTTCCTTATTTTGCTTTTACTTATTAAGTTATAGCTAAATAAGACTTGAAGACTGTCTCTCCACACTCACCAAGCACTACATCATAACTCTGTCCAAAAAGTCCGGTCCAAAACGTCGAAGAAATGATCCAAAACTGTGAACAACACGGAGCGATGAAAGTACGTCTTTTCACTTCAAAAGCTGTGCGTAGTTGTGTTTCTTGAAGTCAATTCCAAGATCAGCTTTGATAAATGAATCGTCAACTGGAAGAAGTGGGTTGCTCTGTAAATAAAGCAACACGCTCTCCTCAATAAACTGGTCAAAATCTGGATTTTTTCTTTTTCTGACTTCCATGATTTGAAATTAAAATTATAGAATAGGTTTTAGAATGATGTTGCTGATTTATAGAAGACTGTTCTGATGTTGCTAGGGCCAACGCAGCAGCAGAGGATCCCACCAGTACCTTTCCGCACATTTCCACCTTCCTCCGGGCTGAAGCGTATTACCAAAAGCAAAACTAAGCATGTTTCGGTTTGAATAATAACGGGTCTCAGAGATCGAATGGGCTCAAAATAGATCAAAGATCTTTCTGCCACGTATCGCTCATCATCGCTCATCATCGCTTGAACCAAATTAAAACAAAAATCGCCACTACGTATTTTATTCTGAAAAAAAAATAGCCTAGAAATTGAGCCGCAATTCGTTCAAATAAATTCGCCCTCGAGTTTCCCTTTAAAAGAAAATTAATTCAGAAAATGAAATTTAAATTTTTGCTTATTTCTCCGAAAAAAAACGTTTTACTAAAACACATAAAACACTATAATTATTAATTAAAATGAATTGTCTTTACAAATTATCACAGAAATAAAATGGTTTAAAGTCTTGTTTCTTCACTTTTGGTAAGACTTTTTCATCAAAATATTTTTACACTTAATTTTTCACAGTTCTGTGTTTAAACTTTTTGTTCATATTCTTTGAGTTCATTTTGTTTTCTCCTCAAAAGACTCTTCGTCTTCTTTTCCACTTTCGCACGCTGACTGTTGATTTCTTCCAATGTGGCGTAACCTTCCTTCATTTTTTTGAAATGCAACCTCAGCGACCCGTTGCTCCTTCGTGATTTTCTTTAGGTGCTGAACGAGGGTCTCCCTCGTTCTGGGTTTCGGCTGCTTCTTTTTCGTCCTCTTTGGTTTCGGCTCTGGCGCTGCTCTCGACCGAATATCCCTTCTATCCGCTCCTTTCCGTCTTGAGTCTGGGGGTTGATCAGGTTCGGATGGCCTCCCTTCCGATCGGCTCTCCTTCGTCTTAAACTGCGGGTTGGACTCAGATCTTTTCTCAGGCCACTTTTTCTCCGGCTGGATTCGACGCTCCTGTCTGGTTTCTTGCTTTAAAGCCAAACTTGTTTTTAGTTTTATGCACTATATCCACAGGATTTATTGTTCTATGAAGAATATTTTTATTATCATCACTAAGATGGTTTTTATACTGCGCAGTTTTTATGAGCACTAAGCTGAAGTTTTTCTTTCACTTCATTTTTACACATTTTTGTTTTACTTTTTTTAAGTTGAATTTAACATTGTGGGATCGCGATCCTTATTTCTTCTTTTTAATGATGATGATGATCGTAAGCAGCCTACAAAGAGCCTACAAAATAGCAATATAAACCTCACATGCGGGGACTGCGATTTTGCAATGAGTGACATAAATCATGCATCACGAACCAATAACAGGGTACATTTTTTTGATCAAGTGTTGATATCGATCTACTCGGCTAATGCGGCCATGTGAAGGTGTCAAGCTGTGAAATGAATAAACTAGGCCTAGGCTATGTTACCGTAGTTATTGCTGGGATTTTCACATTGTCTAGTTGTACTAAAGAATCTCTCAATTTGGCTACGTCAATTTTCCTTGCCGACGTTTCTTTCACGGCCTCCAAGTCTCTGCATAGGTGTTCCAGATATGGTTGCAGCTCATCTTTTATAAACTTAGACGATTCAAACTGCTGTAGTTGAATTCGTTTTCTTGCAATTTCTTTATTGGTTCTGAGTGAAATTTCATCCAATTCCACAATCTACAAAAAAAAATCATTTCCCCCGAACGGTAAGTTATTAGCCTATAGAAGATTCTGGATATTTTGCTAAAATGCTAACTCGTCACAATGGGGAATGCGAGTTTGAGGAACATTTTTCATTGCACAGCGAAAGCGCCGGTCTTCAACTGTGGAGTTCTTCCTGGTGTTAAACGGTAGCGCTAACGCTCAACAGTTGGCGGTGTGCAATGAAAATGTTGCTACTCGCTGCATTCTTCATTGATATGCAAAAACGTGGGCTAGCCTCTTAATTACATTTCTAAATAATATCAAATTAAATTCATGCATAGGCCAGATGAACTCACCGATGTTGCTGCATCAATGTTGATAATTTATCTGGTTTTGCGGAGTGTTGAGGCTACCAACATCTTGCACGGCCGCCGTGCTCGAGTTCTCCTCCGAAGTGTCCGAAGCCGAATTTTCAGCAGACTGAATGTTCTTCTTTCGTTTATTTCTCTCGCATTCGTTATCTTCTTCTTTCTTCCGTTTTTTGTTGCCGTCTTCTTCCATTACTACGAGTAAGACATAAATAAGTATAAAATATTTCATGATTTTTTAACCGTTTAATTTGCCCGGTACAAGGAAGCGGGAGAAGCAACCGAAGAACAGATAAATCCTGATTGGATTCGGCCACAGTTACCTTTCTGAACTTGAGGGATGATGACGTTCAAGACGGTGAAGAAATCTAATATCTGCCAATCAAACTGCACATACTTGTTCTCATTGGCAATCCACAATCGGACAACAGCAGCTAAAGCTTGGAAATTCGATATGTAATCTATTTTTTTATTATGAATCTGGAGTAGGTCATTGGATATGACAAATGCCTTATCATACAAGCGTTTCTCCCCGTCTTTGGGTCCGAAGTGCAAGATGGATCCTCCCCCCCCCCCGTGATAGAGAGCGACGTGCAAATAACAGGTAAAGTGATAATTTGGCGGAGCACAATCATCCAGACAGAGCAGGGCTTCAAGCGAAAACTGGTTGAATCTGGAACCCGCGATAACCGGGATAGAAAAATTGCCAGACTCTTTCAGTGACGCAACCGATCTCGGAAAGGAAATTATTTCAAAGTACAAAACGCCAGAAAACAGATCAACTATTCTTGCTGTTGCCATCATGACTTCATATTTTTTATTTTTCATACGCAACTTGATGCATGATTCGTCGCACACAGGTAGAATTCCTCATTAGCAGCTTCAAAATCAAATGCGAGGGTCAGCGCCACCATTTCTTAACTCAACGTACATCTTATTGTCCATTGTCCTTGAACTTTTGAAAACGATTTACTACTTTCAGTCTAAATCAACAGTTTGAGAGAATCATTTGATTCTTTAACAAAGGCAATTCCATTTGTAGGATACAATATACCGTATGCATAATTTCGGAGGAATGTCCACACCAGGCTGCTATAGCTTCTCGGCAAAGAAACTGTCTTTTTTTTCGTGTTATCGCTCCTGTGACCACTTTGTTCAGATGTCCATGTTTAATTTTTTCTAAAATTAAAAAAGTTAAATAATTTTAAAAAAAAATTAAAATAAAAAACAATTAAATATAAATAAAACAAATAGTACATACTTCGTCCTAGCATGTCGATCATTCTTGGCTTCGTTGGTGACTTCGTTCATTCTTGGCTTCGTTGGTGACTTCGTTCATTCTTGGCTTCGTTGGTCTTTGCGAACGAGTCCATAGCGCATTCTCCGATCGTTAACCAGACAGGCCCGGACCGGCTGCGAAGAGTTTGAGTATCTCCAACGTCAGATCTGGCTATAATGAAAAATATAAAATAATATTATAATTTGTTTTTTATTATATTTTCCGGATGAAATAAAATTAAACAAAAGAATTATTCTTACCTCTTCGGAATGGAATCCGAGATTTTTTTTTCCCTCGTAACTATTTGCTTTGCTAGATGGATGTGAGACATAATTCTACTTTCATCACCCTTGCCAGGGTAGAGCATCCCTTTCCCGAAGATTTCCATCTTAATATTCCTAACCAGGGTTAGTCCCTCTTCGAAAAAAATCTTACGACGCACTTATAAGAGAAAATAAATACCTCGAAAATAAAGCTTGGACCAAGATTTTAACAGAATTTTAAATTTAGCGTTATAATATATTTTATGAAAATCATTATTCCAGCTAATAAGTATAATATAATGTGAAATCGTTCATTTCGTTCAGTGTGAAACACCGACATCGATTAAAAAACATGTAGAACCTAGAAAATTTTCTGCATAGCCTGGCAACATTTTGACGACGTCATTTCAAAAGATTACCATGAAAAAATGTTTGGTACATGTTTGTGGTAATGTAGTTCAAGTAAAGAAAATTCAGCTTCCCCTTGATCCCAAAAAAATATAGATAGTATATCCACGCTCGCCTATTAAAGGACCACATTGGCGGTAGCCTATATAACACACTGTCTAAATTGGAATTGTAGTAAGGTAATGCGAAGAAGTTTTTTATTTTTTACCGTGCTAATGGGGCACCCGAACTTGTTCTTGTGGGTGTCGCTAGGAGAGCAGAACAGTTTTCTTCCTCCATACCAAATACTCAGATTGCCCTTTCCTGTTTCTAAAAATAAAACTCAAATTAATATTCGCTGTACAATGTAAGTTAGTGTCGAATAAGACGAGAATGCGGGTTGATTATAAAGCAGAGAAAGAGGTATCCCCGCTCAGTGAGGGAGGATGTGTAATGTGTATCAAGGAAGTTTAGGATGAAGTCACAATAATGTCGGTTTTCCCTCCCAAAGAAAGTCTGGGAAACCGGCTCCTTCGTGCGCACAGGAAATTGTAATCACGCACTCTGTTTTTCGTCGCGGTGAAGATGAAAGCTGTAACGCTTGGGTCGCTGATCAAGTTTCCAGTTGAACTGGAGCCGCCACTGCTTCCTGCATGGCCACTCATCGGGGAAATAGTTACTGTAGAAGGGATCTTTTACCAATGATTTTTCGAATCTTGAAAAATTGTCTATCGACCAGCGATGGGAGAACCGTATGTATCGACGGCTGGTCGTACTGGAACTATTGTAAGATGCTGACGGAAGGGGGGCAGCAGAAGACAAGATCGGGGGAATTTTGAACTAAAAGATTTATAACGCCAGAGAAATATGCATTCTTGTGAAAACCTCCCGGCACAAACATAAAATCGAAAGCGTCTACTACAAGTCGCTTTCGAGGGCTTTCGCCGTTAGATGCTCCATGGTTCTTGGCTGATCCATGGTTCTTTGAAAATATCGGAAAATTAGGGTGCGTCAATTCCCTGATATTTCTTCAAATGAACGGAAATCAGCAACGATGGGTCTCCCATCTATGAAAAAAGATCGAACGTTTTCATCCAACAGTTATAGAGCATGCATACCAAAAAGACAACGTCGTCAGACCATTTCTTGAGGACAGCCATGAACTTACCTAACGTTTCCTGTGCTATATTTCGGAGCCATCTTTTGCCCGAATTCGAATCTTTACGGGTTTTACGGTCTGTATTCGTACGGAAACGAAGACAAACTGTCGCAGTGAAAGCGTCGATAAAGTGGCACGGGTTTCCTCCTATATCTCCTGTTTTCGACGTTTAAAGCAATAATGTGCCTTATGCAGAGTACTCTGTATATGGTTTTACTATTAACGAGAATTATTAATGTTTGTTTTTTAATAACTTATAGCAGGATTACATTTATAGGGGGATTGTTGGTCTTTATACATCCGTAATATACACTGCGGGAAGTTGTGTTCAGCGGCATAAAAGTTTGGTATATTGTTGATAGAGGCGCCACTTAATCGAAAAAATCTTCCGTCAAATTGGCTTTGAAAAAAATGGCTGCCTCCGTATGTCATGACCTTTTAGAGAAAGTTAAGACAGGTTTGGAAGAAGAATCCAAGTTGTTTCTGAGAAGGGAAGAAATCGCCACCCTATTTTTGGGAAACTCGGATGTTGTGAGTGATATTATCACCGATGTGATAGAAATTGTGAAGGAACTGAGAGAGAAAAACAAGCCGATCGGCAAAGTAACGGCGGAAAGATTTCTCGAACCACTTTGAATATTCTGTGCATATCTTCACGGAAAATAAGTATCGTATCCAGGATTCGTGATATTACGACGGCTATGTTATTGTACCGTATTTAATAAATTTGGTATACCATTTTTTTGCGTTGG
>JAQFYH010000385.1:0-13124 GCA_034694405.1 Scolopendrellopsis subnuda
CTATCGGCGTCTCATGTCGATAGAGAGACGCGTGCATTGCGTTCCCACGGTGTCACGAATCGATACTGTAATATCGAAATAAAGCTGAATTAATCGATCATAAGTTGGACTAAGCAGCGTTAACACAACTTGTCTTTCCGATAGTCTGTCTAACTACCCACCCGTGACGGATCCGTAGACCTTTTCCCTTACTAAGATCATTGGACGACTTACCTGTATGTTCGAAATACTGTAAGAAGATGAGAGGGCGGTATGGTTGGTCAGGGGACTAAGTTTATCAGCCTGGTAAGAGGATCGGTAATCACCATACTGTCCACCACTATTGTACACTGGCTGCAGCGTCGTGTAGCCGTTGCTCGACGGCGTGTAGGGCGGGGGCGGCTGGTGCGGGGACAAGTGCACTGGGGAACTGGCTTTCATACAAGAGTCTCTAAGGTAGGGCTTCGAACCTAGCGTCATCGTGTCGGCTAACGTGTCCACCAACTGCTCCGTGTTATAACAGTCCATCGGCTGGGTCTGAACCCCGGAGCTCCCGTTCGTCGAACCCCCTCCGTACAGGGTCGTAAGGCTGCTTTTACTGGCCAATTCGGAGCTCCAGGGGAGCGGCGAAAGAGGCGGCACCTGGTTGTCGTGGAGATCGGCCTCCACCGCCGGGATGGGGGAGAGGCGACCGCAACTACTGGCGTTAGAACTGGCCCTGGGTCTGAAGTCCGGACTGAGCTGGTACCCGCCCGCCGGATGGAGGGGCGAATCCGGAAAGATGTCCATTCCTTCCGAAACGGATGAGCAAGGGCTGGGCGTGGTGTCCAGCCCGTTTCTTAAAGCTTCCACCTTCTTCTTGACTCGTCCCCGCTTCTTTTCGTACTTGTGGGTGTCCATGCTGGTGGCGCGCCGCCGCGCCGCCTTCCCTGGTTTGGCCTCGGGGTTGATCATCCACCAAGAACTCTTCCCCGTTCCTTCGTTCTGCACCCGCATGAACCTGTTGTGGAGAGACAGGTTGTGTCGAATGGAATTCTGTAATCAAAGAAAACACACATTTTTAGTTCCCAAGTAATAATTTTCGTCAGAGTTCAAACCCTCGGTTACGTATTTTTCCGGATTTTCCCCATTAATTGCAGCGTTCAATTATGTACAGTACGGTTAAGCGAGTATTAAAATTTTCATTCGAATCGAATAGTAAACTTTCGAATCGAATCGAATCGAACGAATATTCAAAAACGTTCGAATACTGTAAATTTAGGATAGTTTTAGCCAGGTAATTGGATATTATGGCAAAACTACCCGATATTGTGGCTGTCTATGCAGAATATTATGGAGCATAGGCCGTATCTCTGTTTACTATTCAACTTTTTTGTGCAAACTAGCCGATTTTTTTCAAAAATTTACCGTTATAATGGAATAAATATCTACTCCGTGGTATTCGAAACATAATCGAATATTCGATATTCGATTAATTAGTATTCGATATTCGACCTTTTCGAATATTCGCACATCCCTAGATTTCAAAGCAGTAATGAAGAAACCACGACGTAACACAAATAAAGTCTGTTGGAAACTGGGCTTTTATTCTTGTAGGATTGATTTCTCGGTATGACAAAATAGAAAGCTACATAATTAATCCATCCTTTAATAAAGAGTGACAGAAAAAAAAACATATTTAATTACAATGATGCAATTTTCAGACAAAAATTGAAAAACTTTCAACTCGATAAATTCGGATATGAATGTTGATTTTTTTTTCGTTATTCCTGCATTGGCTTTAAACAATTATTTATACAAAAGCAAGACACAAAGAAAGTGAAGAGAGAATTGGAATCACAGAATATGATATAAATAACAAAGATTCTTAGATCAAAAAAAAGTCTGGCGATTCGATTCAAGATGGCGATGGGTTTCGCGCGAAAAATTTGGCGGAAAACAGCCGCCATCTTAAATTGAATAATAGACAGATTTTCTTTGCAGTTTTCTCATCAAAATACTGTTCTCTCTGTTAGCTGAGTTAGAAGAACCGTATTTTAACGAGAGAAGCTACCGAATATTTTTTGACAATTATCAAATAATAATATACCTCGCGATATTAAAAAAATAATATTATTTTAACTTCTCCTAGTTTGGAGGTATAAAAATTTGATGATCGTCAAAGTAACTTTATAAAAAGTTGGACAAAAAACGTTAATCACAGAATAAAAAAAAAAACAAAAAAAATTATATTTTATAAGGTAAAAAAAAAAAAACAAGTTTTGTTAATGCTTCGTTCTCAAGATAATGGAATTTGGAAGGAAAATAATTGTATTCTCTAATAATAGTAACAAATTTTATTGTGTGTGTGTGTTTAAATTTGTGCGAAATGCTAAACACCATTCAGCAAAATATATAATACAATTCCACACAAATTATTATACAATTCAGATAATAATTATATAAAATAAAGTATGTTTTAAACTTATTAAATATATCCATTATGACCATTACATTATTATTGTACTGCAGCTTCGAAGCTTCCGCGAATTCGCACACAGTACCGTTCCTGTTTATTTCATCTCGCAGGAACGGTACACATACGTTATGCGGATTCGTATTTCTTTTAATTTCCATCCATAAAAACTCGGTAAAACAAAACAAAAATATAATTACGGATGAAGAAATGAACTCTTGATTCAAACAATTAGATCTGTTTCTACTAACGTAAATTTCAAAGAAATAAGTTGGAATGCATCAACGAACTTACAATTTAAAAACTGGATTTTTTGTTGTTGTTTATTTTAATAAACTGTTTAACTTAAAATTCACCTTTTTTCTCCTAATTATACAAACAGTATTTAAAGCAAATTTTAAGTTCTACATTTATTAAGGTGAATATTATTTTTAAACACAAAATGGGGAAAGAAAAATACGATATCACAGTTAATTTATATTCTCCTAAACGAATTCCTTTCCCAATTTTGCTCGGCAGGTGAAACAAGAAAATTAAAAAAATACTATCCACGCTCAAAATTTATGATATTTTGTACGTACAGTAAAAAGTGTAGTTTTTACTCTGTATTATACAAATTTTGTTTTTACAATTAAATTAAAACAGAAAATATTTATTTATATTTGAATATGGAAGGGGTGGAAATTAGAACAAAAATAATTTAACATTTCGTTAGTAGAAACGGATAATATAGTCTGATCAAAGTTAAAATCTTATCCTGCCAAATTCGTTAAATTTAAATTTTTTGAATTAAATAAATTTAGAACTGAAAAATTGTGAAATGCTCAAAGCAGTTGCACTGTCCAGCAAGTACATTTAGAATGGCGCAATAAAATCATTCTGTCACACGGCCATTTTGAACACTCAATAGTGGGTGGGAGGGGCTGCTAAAAACCCTGGAATGTTACTTTGTAATATTATTTGATATGACTCCTTTTTTTATTCCAGGAAATTAGCTGCCTACTAAAAATGTTTTATTATAACCTTTTACGATATTATAATAGAGAATACATAAAATCGGAACAAAAACGGGGTACCATTATAGAAAAGGGGGCAAAAAATGGCGCCATTCCGCGCAGTGCTTTATCTCTTGAGGGGAAAAAAATGGCGGCCGATTCATTCAGAGACGCGAGAGGCGCTGCGAACGCGAATAGGGCAAATTAATTTTAATTAAAAAAAAAAAAAAAGTCCGAGGGGGTTTAAGCCCAGCCTTCCTATAAACAGTGATCTTGCATCCTTTTAAATCGCATTTTAATATTTATGCAATATATCGACTAATAAAATCTAAAATTTCTACAATTGGTTTTGAATTAATTTTGTAGCAAAAAAAAATGCTTTTTTTTTTGTTTGTTAGCTATATAATAATACGACTGTATTATGGATACAAGATTGAATTATAACCTCGTAGGATTTTTTTTTTGACGAAATATGACGTATAAGTATTTTATCCGTATGAATGAATTTGTATGTTTTTATCTACTATCTACTATAAAATACAACAGGTTCAAAACACGTAACAGGTTTTTTTTTTATCCTCAAAATGTTTTTTTTTTCTTTCATTTTTTTCTCATTATAAAAACTCTTAAAATTAAAATATCCACACGAATAAGATATTGAATTAACATTGGGATTGGAAGATAGCAGGAATTAAAGTCAAAAGATTTCCTTGTATTAACTACTGTCCAGTAATCTATCGTATTTCTGTCATAATATTGAGAATGTTTAAAACTGGCCTACAAATACCGAAAGTTCCACCATATTTTGTGAGGTTTTTAACAACATTTTTTTTTACAATTTATTTACAGCCAAAAAAAGACTCATTGTTCTGTCTCACCTAATTTACACGCTGACCGACTATTTTACATTTTAACAGATCATTCTGGCATATTTTACTCCTTTTTTTTAGTAAAAATAATTATGTAAACTAAATATCGCATATTTTCGTGAAGTAACTATTCCCGCTCACTTCCAGTCCCATCATCGATAATTTTATTATTATTTTAGAAATAAAAAATGAATTGAATTCATAATTATTATTCTACAACAAAATGTTTTTTTCCTGTAAAATATTTGAAGCGCGTGATATAGAATAAATAGCACACCTGAACAATTACACGTCGATTTTAATTTTTTTCATCCATTCCCGCGGACTGGACACGTATATTAATATAGTTAAGTTATTCACAGCAATAAAATTCCTAAAATCTTTGAAATTGAAAAAAATGCTATAATAATAATTGTTGTACAAAGTGTCGTCACGACTGTTCATTTTTTTTTTAATCAATTCCAGCAGCACAAATAATTCAGTCTTTTTTCTTTCCTCTTCTTTACAAGATTATTATGCCGTCGCATATCAGTTTTTTTGACGGGAGATTGTTTCAAACTCGGTCGTTTTAAATATATACAATAATGATCACATTCATCCATTAATTACGTTAATCATTCAATTTTTTAAGTTGAGAAAACCAGTCTTTTTTTTCTTCTTTTTTTTGGTTAAATCCGAAGAATCTTTTTTTTTTTTTGAGGTAGCTCATGGCACAACATACAAAAAACAAAAAAAAAGGGATATTTTTTTTTTCTAATGACGACAATACCTCTACGATAACAACGATTCTTTTTTTTTTACTGCGTTTTTACGGTTATTTTTCAGCAGCAACGATTAGCGACTTAAAAAATCACAGCGTACACTTTTCTTCAGAGAAATAATTAATAAAAAAAAAAGCTTTCGAACTTACGATTATTATATTTTATATGTACACTGTATAGAAACACACTTTTTGTTTTGTTTTTAAAAAACACATCGAAAGCCTCATTCAAGTGGAGAGAAAAAAAAACAGCGACTAGTGATTAAGATTTTTTAGGAACAAGCAATTTTTCATTCAATCCAACAACGCACGAAAACACACACGCGACGGTGATTGTAATAAATATTAAAATGCACGTGTTTAAATAAGAAATTGAATAAATTTTGGCACCTATAAGTTACGACGTTTACGTCGTTAGATCTTCGGGATGTTCCGTCTTTTCGGATTTCGTCTGACTGCTGTGATAATTCGATTTGTACATCGTGTTCTCCGTCTTTTCGACGAGGGGCTTCGAGTCCGTCGTCGCTTCCTTCGGCGTCGGCGCCGGACTGGTCTTGCAGTTGATCTCTGTGTTGATCTTCCAAGACCACGACGACCCCTTCGACATGTCCGTCGGTTGTTCGTCGTCGCCGCTGTTGTTGTTGTTGTTATTGTTGTTACTAGGACTGGGCGACTTGGTTCCGGTCTCGACGGTCGACGACGGTTCCTGTTTGATTTCCGCCTCTGGAGGCTTTGAGTTACTGGACTTGTGTTTCTCTTGGTGATGGTGATGGTGATGATGGTGACTGCCGATGTGAGGCGGCGGCGGATGCGCGCCGAGGGCGACCTGCGACGGAGGACCGGCCCCCATCATCCTGGCAGTCGACATGCTGGCGGCGCTCTGAATGACGGAAATCTCGTTCAACTTGGTGACCACCGGCGAATGGATCAGGCCGTTCAGGTAGGGTGACGTCATGTAAGGGTAGTACAGGTCGGGCCGGCGATTCAGAAACTCGCCGTCTTTGGACGTCATGGGAATAGGGGGCAGATCGATCGACATGCGGCGTCCCCTGCGCGAGGCCTGGTTGTTCCACATGTGGGTGCCCATGTGCACCTTCAGATTTCCTTTGGTGGTGAACGCCCGATCGCAGACGGAGCATTTGAACGGCTTGTCACCCGTGTGCGTCCTCGTGTGGATCTGCAACGCGCTGGCGCTCGAAAAGTTCTTCGAGCACACGGTGCACAGGTGCTTGGAGGAGTTGGACGACCGCTTCACGGGAGAATGATAGTCCTCGGGGAGCGGCATGTGTCGCTTCACCGGCATGGGGGGAACGGGTTCGGGAACGGGCGGCGAAGGCGGGACGGGCGTCGACCGGGGAGAAGGCGAGGCGTCGGGACCGCCGCAGTAGGGAATGGGATTTATGGGAGAAGATATGCTGTTGCTCTCCGAATTGAGCCCGGGCGTCGTCCGGTCGCTGTTGGAGTCGAACATGCCGGCAGGGAGATCCCTGATCTTGTGCGTCAGCATGTGCTGCTTCATGTTTCCCTTCGTGGAGAAGCACCGCTCGCACTGGTTGCATTTGAACGGCCTCTCTTTGGTGTGGCTGCGGTAGTGGATCTCCAGCGCGCTGTTGCAGGCGAAGGTCTTGTAGCAGATGTTGCACGTCGTCGACGTCCTGCCGGCGGGAGACAGGGGCAGGGGGAATCTCCCCAGGGGACTGAAGGGAGCCGGCGACAGGGCGCTTGTGGCCATGGCCACCGTGTTGGTAAGCGCGCTGAGACAACCGATGACGCTGGTCGACGACACGGGCAGGCTCGGATCGGTCGTCAGATAAGCGTTAGACGGCGAAGAGATGGACAGGTTCGATCTCGGGGTCAGATCCAACGCCCCCGAATTGTTGGGTTCGCAGTGTCCGCCGTACCGGCCGGAGCCCGGACTGTGATCTCGGTAGGGACTCGGAGAATCCCTCCTGCTGCTCGATCGAGGGGTTTCCGGTTGTTCGTCGTCGTCCTCGCTGTCGTTGCTATAGTTACTCTCGTCCTCGCGCAGCGGCGACCGCGGATGAGGATGGGGCGGCGACGCGGATCTCTCTCTCGGTTTCGGGGAGGGACTGGGTCGGTGATGCTGCTGCTGCTTTCCTTCTCCTTCCACCTTGACGATCGCCTTCGTGATGGCCGTGTAGGCGGACGTGGCCGCGATCGAATTGTTGATGGTCCGGACGTGATTTTCCAGAGCCGCGAGGGACGTGGAGAAGCTGCCGGAGGAAACGGGCGGCGGACTAGAGGTGGGAACGATCACGTCGGGAGATGCGGAACTCTCCGATTTCTCTTCGTCGGCATTAATCTCCAAATCTTTCTCCGAATCTCCGAGATCGGAGGCCGCGCTCTTGATCACAGAATTCTCGTCCTTTCCTCCTTCCGAGTCGCTGAACATGGGGGACGAGCTCATTCGATGATGATGGGGCTGGTGGTGATGGTGGTGGTGGTGCGATTTCATGACGGACGATAAGAGTGGAACGTGGGTGCCTGGAACCATCAGAGCGGGGTGGTGGCCGTACAAGTGATGGAGAGACATGGAATGATATGTGGGTGGAAACTCTTTCACTTCTGCGGCTTGGATCTGCTCGGGCGTGAGTTCCACGGGTTCGCCGGTGTGCATTCGAATGTGCTGCTGAAGGACGAGGGCGTTCGTGAACTTTTTGTGACAAACGGGGCACTGGTGAAGCACCCTCATCGGCGGCTTGGCGCGATGGACCCCCATGTGGGTCTTCAGGTTGCCCTTTGTGGTGAATGCCCTGCTGCAGATCTTGCATTTGAACGGCCGCTCTCCCGTGTGCGTTCGGTAGTGCATCTGCAACGCGCTCTTGCAACTCAGAACTCGATGGCAGATGATGCACTGGTTCGGATCCGTCAACTTGTGCTCGATGTTGTCCACCAGTTGTTGCAATTTGGACGTTTCGGACGTTTTCGTAACTTCGATCAGCGTCTCCCAGGAACTGTCGTTGCTTCCGGGCTTGGGAAGGAGCGGCGTGTACACCGCCGGATCCAGGATGGGATCGGGAGGATGAGACGGATTATGATGTTCGTGATTGTGTGCCGTGGACATGGTCAATCCGGGGCTGGAGGTCGTCGAGGAAATGCCCTGGGGCGGAGCGTTCATCATGGACTGAAAGGAAGGTGGGGTCGACTGAACTCGGGGTGGGAAACCCAAGATCGGTTTCATTCGGAAATCTTCCCTCATCTCTTGTATGGAAAAATCGGCAGGATCCAGCATCCCGTCGTCCATAGAATCGTCGCCCATTCCGGGAGACATCGATCTATCCAGATCCTGACTCCGAACCGATCCCGGATCCTCGGAAAAAGAACATTCGGATCCCATGTTGTCCATCGAGTCTTCGCTCCCGGGATGCAGCGGCGACTTGGTCAGTTCTAACGGAGCGTCGCTGTTATTCGGTTGCGGAGTGTTGCCGGTCGGGTACTCGTCGCTCGACAAATCCGCTGAAGAATGCAGCGCGGGCGAGTGAGAACGAGCCCGATCCACGGGCGGCGACGGCGCCACCATAGAGGTCGGCAGGTTGGGCGACAGAGCGGAATCGGGATGCTGTTGCTGGGCTTCGATCGGCGGATGCAGACTGTCCAGGTGTTCGGGAATGGGATTTCCGTTCATCTTGACGTGCGGATATTTCGATCGGTGCCTCTGGAAATGGACTTTTAGGTTGCCCTTGGTCGTGAACCTGTTTCCGCACACGTTGCACTTGAAGGGCCTCTCGCCCGTGTGCGATCGGAGGTGGATCTGGAGGGCGCTGTCGCTGCCAAACACCTTTCCGCAATATCGACACCTGTGTTTGAAGATTCCCGAAGAATCGCCGCGACCTTTCTCCGATCCCTTTTTGAACTGTAGGTCGTTCGCGAACGTGTTGGAGAGTAACCCCTGGGTGGCGTTGTTAAGAACCTGTTGGGTGCTTCGTTGAAGCAGCTCCAGCGAGTTGGTCGGTTCTTTGATGTCGATGTTGTTGGCTCCGCTGCTGGTGACGCCGAACATGACCGGAGCGGTGGTGGCGATGGCGGGAGACGAGATGGGCGCTCCCGACGTTGAGCTCAGGGAGCTGGTGCTGGTGCTGCTGCCCTGCGGGGGCGAGACGACAGAGGCTGCTTGGGACGACGTGGGTAGGGCAGGCGGCATTCCACCTCCTGCCCCTGTCCCGTTTCCCGGAGCCGGTGAAGGAGCAGGAGTGGATGACGACGTGGGAGGGGACGTGGACGACGACGACGGAGCCTTGGTTCCGGTCACGATCTGCTGCTGGATCTGTTGGATCAACTGCAACTGGAGCAACTGCTGTTGCTGCAGGTTGTACAGGGTGGATTGCAGCATGACTAGGTCGTTCGCCTTGGCCGCCTGGTGAGCCGGCTGAGGAGTCTGGCTGGACGTTCTCGCCCTTCCGCCGTTGGCCGCGCTACTGACGACCGTGGTCGTGTTGTTCACCGTCGCGACGCTCATTTCGGGCATGACTTGCGACGAAAAATAGAAGGGAAACTGCTGCGTCGCTCCCAACTGGATGCTGTTGCACAGCGCCGTCGCTAATCTCGGCTGTTTGCTCTCCCTCTCCTCGCCGCCGCCCTCCGTCTCGTCGAACGGAGTGACGGGAGTCTTTAAGGTTCTTCCCTGGAGTGGCGTCGACTCTAGCTTTTCGAACGCGTCCACCTCGTTATTGTTTTCTAGATCTTCCTGCCGCCTGTGGATGACGAAATCTCCGTTCAGATCGTACGATTTTTCCGGTTCCGTTTCGGAATCGGAGAAATCCTCCTCCTGTGTTGTGGCGCTTTGGCTAAGGTACTTGGTGTGCTCGGGCGCCGTTGGGACGACGACGACTATCTTTTTGCTGCAAGTCTTCTTGTGGACGAGGAAGTCTTGCAAAGAGGGTAGTTCTAATCGGCATCTGCCGCAGATGTGTTCGTCTCTATTCGATATCTCCTCATCGCTGGAGGCTCCAGCGGCACTGGAGGTTCCAGCGGCCGTTCCTGCAACAGATAAAAAAAATTCGAATTAGTAACAATTCCACTATCAGCGATTTTTATTTTCAATACCTGTTTTACTTTTTTTCGCAACTCGGTAAATATTATCGGAAGCATTTAAACTTAATGAAAATTTATGCTGTATTCAAGTGGCCAACGTGTTTAAAACAAGAGGGTTCTGATGATTATTAAGTTCAAAACTTCTTATGAAAATTACGAACGAAGCTACAATAATTATAGCAACAATCTGTAGATACACAAGAGTTAGCAACACGAGATCGTTCGTCGATTGAGATTCTTAATTAGGGAAACTCCCTATGTGACAAACAGAGCCGTGCAATGAGCCATAGACAAACATCTGGTGTCTTATCTCTATGATGTAGTACTCTCTCCACGCACTCTCCACTCTCTCCACGCACTCCACGCAGCAGAGAGAGAAAATTAACAGATCGCGAGCTTTCATACTGTTCCTTGACCAGCAACGCCACCGCGCGTCATCAGAGAAAAGTACTAACTTCGACCGTCGTTGTATTCAAAACATTGGTTCCAATACAGAGTTGCTAACTCTTGTGTATCATATATCGACTGTTGGTGCTACCTTTCGAGGCCGCCCAGATCATACAGTTTGAAATTCTTCAAACTTTATCAAAAATGAAAATATGGACCCTATACGTCTGTCCTATTTACTTTCCCTAGGAGAGTGATTTTATTTTGTCACGAAAAAACTTGCGAAATAGTGCCGAAAGCAAGAACAAAAAAACAGTCGATTGCCATTCAAAATGCAAATTATATAGAAAATGATTTTTTTTTTTTCTGTTTTAAAGGACAAGATGGTACACGGAACCGTTTACTCGGGGTTCTTACACATCCATTGGTACGAGTGGTACCCAGCAGGACATAGAAAATCTTGGCAAACCTATCTACCTCAACCCTCATCAACAAAAGGTTCTAAAAATTTTCATTTTTTTTTTAAACCAGGATTACCGAAAATTTTAACAGTCTTGAAAATAATATGTTTTGTTTTCTTTAGCCGGCTCTGCTGTTTGCTGGTGAGGCCACGCATCCTAGCTTCTATTCCACGACGCATGGTGCCTACTTATCCGGACAGAGTGCGGCAGAACTCCTACTTCAGCCCGAATCTCCAGTTCAGGATCATTCCGAATATGGTGAGCTAGCTTCTTGGATTCACGGACTTTCTCTCACGTAGACATCCCAGAGGAGCGCCGTGGGGATGTCATCTTCTTCTTCGCACCAGGGGTAACATGTCTGAATTAGAGCAAGAAATTCGTCGACATTATTTTACACGTGACATGTTCTGTTAGTAGAGAGATTGTGTAAAAGAAAATTGCGACTTATTTCATAATGCAACTTCGAACTCGTGGCAGCTCATTACGACAGTATATTGTAGTTCCTACATTACTCCAGGTATATTCTGCAAGTTCCAAGTTTTATTCTATGGATACATTAGCCGCAACATTTTTTTTTACCACAATCTCTCTAGACTAAGTTAGAGTAGTTTCATCATCGTGAAAAAGATGGGTCCTATAATTACCAAAGATGGCATGAACTGCCAGAGCTTATTTCGTACATCCCAGAAGGAAATGACACGTGAATTGCTTTTCTATCACGTGAAAGAAATCACACAATTTTTTACTCTTCTTTTCATGTGTTATCTATACTCGCGATATTATGCCAAAAAGCTGTCGTTTCTGCAATCCTATTTTGGAGCGACTGGCATCCCGATCCACCGACCAAACTGAAATCTGTTTGAACCAAAGTTATTAACCCAGATAAGAAGACGAAAGCCCGAAAAATAATTATAAAAAAAAAAAAAACAATATCGAGAAAATCGTGTCTGGTATATAAAAGCTATACAAACTTTACGTCGAATTTTCCGATGCCCAAAGATTATTTAGCCATTTTCCATGCTTATAATCCTGATCGGATAAATCGATCGGTACCCGACCGATTACTCTATGGTGGTGATTTTTACGTCAGATCGATAGATATAAAACAGAAACTGACGGTGGAAGGAGCTTTTTTTTTATGTAATAAGTTATTTAGTTGATTTTTTTATATAAATTTATACAGAAAAACATTAACGAAATGACGAGAAGTGTTTTTGTTGATGAAATTCGTTGCTCATTGTTGAAGGGCGCGTTGCATCGTGCCGAGTTAAATCAAAAAGTGCGTTCAAACTATATGATTTCACAGTTGTTATTTCAATTTAATGCGGCACAGTACAACCCGCCCTCAGTTGTTGTATCTGGAGCCACTACGTTAGCTTTTAAGATTTATCAGAGTAATATATTTTATTCATTCCATCCATTTTCAATGTATTTATTTATTTATTTTTTTATTTGTACTTTCGAATTATGATGATTCACGCGGTAACGTCAGATTATAAATCAACGTTTTAAATAATTAAATATGAATTATTATAAGAAGAATTATGAATTATTATACATTTCTTTTGTAAAAGAACTACGTGACCAGAAATCAAACCGATTTTTAAATTCAGAGTAAGGCCGGGTTGTCCATAGCAGGATGTCCAGATCAAGATCACGGGTTCGAATATTAACCGTATAGAATGTTTTACGAACTCGGATTAAAAGAAATAAGGCGAACCGCATCCCCGCAAAACTCGGACTTCCGTTTTGTACGACTCCTTACTTTTAGTAGACGAAAACAATGACGGTTTTTAAATTGACATAATATTTATACTAATACTGTTATTTCAGTCACGATGTTAACAGTATGAATACAGGAGGAGAATGCCAGAATGGTGCATATCTTCTTACTGACATCATAAGCGAATTACATAAGCACTCAACGGTCCATAGGACGCCTTGTATTTGGTCAACTGGGGAAATATACTTCCAAAATGAGTCGACAGATGGAGCAGCGTTCGCGAATAGATGTGTGCGTGGAGTACGCTGCGAAGATTTTTGAGTCGATGTTTATAGTTTTAAAATCGAGAGAAACGGAAAGATCGCACTTTTCGAAACAATAGTTGTAAATTTCTTCAAACAAACCGTTTAATTCATCCACCATCCTCCATGCTTACCGTCCGT
>JAQFYH010000386.1:0-13121 GCA_034694405.1 Scolopendrellopsis subnuda
TAGAACATGTACAAAATCCTCTTCCGACGATTTGTCAGACTTTGTATCATGAAAAGATTGTTAGAAGATCTTACCCGCACTCGAAACCATTTTTTTTACTCAACGGATACAAGCATAACCTGATGTTATCCGTGGAAACTACAAAAATATGCCACTATATATCGTGTACCGATTACTTAGTTTTATAATTCTTTTTCTTTTTCTTAGTTATTATAATGCGTTTCAGATAACTTACATCTCTGCACGTAAAAATAAATACATAAAAAGATATATATATATATAAGACATATGAACGGTTACAGATATAGCCAATAATTCCATTACCCCAGTTCAAAGACAAATGCATCTTGGTGGAAATAAACATTACTTTATGCCATATACATGTATGAAAATATTTTTTTTTACCCATTTTAATTTTAACTTCTCATTCTAAGGTATTAGCTACTTCAATTTTGGTCCCAAGAAATAGGACGTGCTGTAATTTAATTGAGAGAAGTTGTATGGAGTTCTGCGTCTTTCTTCTTTTTATATTGGTTTTAAATTATGCTAATCACGATCGAATCAAAGCCATTCGTATTTTATTGTACATGTAAGTCAGAGTAAATTATCGTAATGAATACATATACATAAGGCAATATCCAATTATTAATTTTATTACACACCCTTGATTTATCTGGTAATTTTCGTCAAAATATGACCTTAAAATCATAAATGTCGGTGTAAATATTATTCTATAACGCGCACTTTCTAACTTCTATAATCGAAATCGACATCATGATGCTTACGATACAGATACTTTCAGTTTAAACGTTGATACAAATGCTCATCGCATTACCATCCTATAAATACAATTAGACAAAGGTAATAGAAATTTGGATAGAAAAAGTGAGTGGAATTCAAATAAAGTGTATTTCGTAGTGTTTGTCCCTAATGCAGCGCCACACGAAAGTACGAAACTGAATGAAAGCGATGCAAACAGCTGAAGAAAGGCGTAACCGAAATAATACCGAAATAATACCGAACATTAATATTTTTGATTTTACCTATTTACTTAGGCTATAACTTAGGTTAGGACTAGGTAAGTTATTAAATTCCGTATACTGATGGGTAAAGTTCGCGGATATCTTGTAATCCACCGCCCCAGCACCGTCACCCTTCTGAAGAAGAACGTTAAAAATTAATGAAAAAAGAATGAAAAAAAGTTCGGATTTGTATAATTATCTTGTAACCGGGAGGAATACTTTCGTCATATACAATATGAATATTAACATTCATAGCGGAATATGCTGCCTTTGCGTTATGTCTCATATATACGCCTTCACCAGAGAATTCCAGATACAAGGGGAGAGAGAGAGAGACATAATTTGCATTGCTAATTTTAAATTGTTGGGTGGTTGCCGGGGACTGCTGCGAAATTTAAGAAATATGCAAAGACAGAAAAGCTAGAAAACGATACTTGCGCATTAGACATTCAATTTCGCTCGAAAAGGGGAGAAACAGTTTATTTGCATTATGAATATTTTTGTTCTGAAGGATTTTATTCGTAAGTTGAGACACTTGAGAGATCATCTTAGAAATAATATTGAATATTGTGAACGTGTTACAATAATATTATTCATATTAGGAGTGCATGCTGGATGACCGATGATTTAGCTAAACATATAATATTATAGTTGAAGGCGTACTGGGTTCGAGTTCCGACTTTTTTCATATTTGTACAACGCAAGCAACATAAGCTAAGTTACGTAAAAGAGTTTATTGCGCGAAAAAAAAAGAGTCGGATCATCGTGCTGATCGCGAGGTGTAAGCGCTGATCAGAAGACCTTAGAAAAATTGACCCTTCTGAAATAGAATGTCGATTTGTAAATGGAGAAAACATCATTTCATTAATCAACCTGAATCCGATTCCTTTTGTACTTAATAGAATTTGATTACGGGAGTATTCGTTCACAATCTGCTCCTCCCGCGCAACCAAGAATAGGATAATATACGATGTATATATTATCCTATTCTTGGCGCAACCAAAACTAAGATGGTTTTAAAATGAAAAGACGTATAAAATCTGTAAAAATATCTCTCAAAATATGAATTCGCTCCATTATTGCCTCTCTCTCTCTCTCTCTCAATTTAACGAATTAGCCTAATTAACCAACGTATTATTGCGACCCCGGCACTGCTGCTGTTCGGAGGGGGGTGTGAATAAGCGAGTGGCAGCATATTTTCATTATCCATATGCATCATTCAACCCTCTCTCTCGTCAAACACTTAACGTAATGACCGGTTAAACAGTGAGTTAATGACTAAAACTGGACGTTTATTGCCTTTTTCGCTTATTTGTGTTGAATGCTATTTTGTTTTGTGCAAGGTGTTGCAATTCGTAATGGCAAATTCAAGCAAGTAAATACTCAGACAATGGTTGGAATAACTTGAATCTTTGACATCACCCACGTAATAAAGAAATATTTTGATATATGGGATTGATCTCATCATGATGTCTCTTTTACTCGTATGCTATATTTGCATTACATTAATATTCGTCTGGAATCCAAATAATCTCGAAAACAGTACACCACCAATCTATGTCAGTGTCACCCTGTACCATTTTACGAGGCTTCAGGTGATAAAAGGGGACTTTTTACTTCTAAAATGTTGATACTAGTTGAAGGTAATTATCGCGAAGAAGACGAACAAGCAATATTTTAATTATCGTTATTGCTCATAAAATCCTTGTTTGTTTTTTGTTTTTTCTCCCGAAAACTTTTCCTAAAAATGCAACTATATCGTAAGAAATTTAAAATTTGGCGAATTTAAAATTGTGTTGTCAAACGTTGAAGGGGACGTTGGGAGGATAAAGACTTATGTCAACCCCCAGTGTTTTGTTTTATAATGGTTGGGGTTGTAAAAACAGGGATGGGTGATTGAGGTGAAAACTATTTTTTCCCTGAACTAAAGTGACGTTTTATAGCTCGAAAATATTTTTACCTCAATAAAAATAGGTGAAAATAGAAGACCGTCGTCTGGATGACGGAGTCTGATTGGTTTTTATCTCGTTCACGTGGTGGTTGTATGAATGCACCTGGATAACTTACTATATAGTTTACAGAACGGATAAAACTGCTAGTAAAATAGTTTTTTTTTTTTTCTTCTTAATTTTTGGAATTCTGACAATTGAGATATTCTACGATTCGGATTCTGAATTCATGTTGTTTTGTTGAAATAGTTTATACTTGATAATTTGTAGAAACTCCAAACTTCACTTTTGTTATTTCAAGAATTCTTTTTATTATTCACTGATGATCTCAAGGTATGAAAGAAAAAAACTGTGTTTTTCAAGATTCAAACCTGGGTCTTCGAACTTGCATTACGAAACCAAATATTTTTGATCTTGTTGATGTGTAAAACACCATTGCTGTAAGTCAAACGACTCGCGTCGTTCACGCCATTTTAACTAAACACACTTCTTAAAATTTTTAAGATCGTCCACGGACGACATGCAAGAAGGGCGAATGTGCTATGATATTCGCCCTTCTTGTATGACGGGGACGAAATGTAAAACTACCGTCCTACCGATCAGGTGCGTACTTTACGTTGAGGTATTTTGATCAATCGTTAAAACACCTATTTCGGTCGCAAAGGGGCGACAAAAAGGCGTCCAACATACCTGCATTTTCTCTCTTTATCTCTATGGACGTTTCATACCCCTGGAATCCATCCCTGGCTGGATAAATCGAATATAACATAAATGACCGCATTTTTAATTAATTTTAATTATTACGACACATAAAAGAAAACTAAAAACTTAAAAATATTACCTCTAGAGCTAGACTATACTATAGGTATTTCTCTCTACTTCAAATCATGCTGGTTCGCGGACGAAATGCGCGCGCGTTAGTTCGGGTTGGGTGTTTATAGATCCCAGGGGAGATACTAAAAGTCACAGGTTGCAACGCGAGAGGGGAAACACTTAGCGGTGTCACTTGCTCACGGAAAATCCACATTGTATCGGATTTTATGGGAACAATAAAAATAAATTGTTATATATTTGAACACGGATTGAATAGGTGCAGTAGCCGGACGGGGGTTGACATTCAACATGTGCCATATTTTAAGAAATCATCAATATTGTATATTATACCATCATTCTAGAAGTTCAATTTAAAGAGTCGCGGGAGGGACAGACCTTTCGGGGAGCGCTATTTATTCCCCATCCTGTATCCGCCCCCTTTTACAGAATCGTGAAGGTGATAGTTTGCAAGAACTATGTTATTATTCTGATTGCTGATTCGGAATGGATTATAATCCAATTGATGTATATATCTGACAACGTAAATCTGATAGTTTTCAATAAACATCAGCAGCATATACGTATAATACTGTACAGTCAAAGAAATCGAATAAGAATTACCAAAACTAGCAAGAACTGTTGGTCTCTGTGCAATACTTGTATCACTAACCTTCAATATTTTACGATGCACTTGTAAGTCGTAAGTATCCTATTATCTTGAATATCCTCTATAGGTTTGCTTTTCGATTATTTACAGCTCTAATTATTATAACGACGAAGCCTCAAACTTTAAAACACACATAAATAATATTTCCTTAAATGATCGAGTCTCGCAGGATACGCGTATTCCCGGGCATTTTGACCCCGCGTGGCAGCGAGAAATCTATCTCATGCTGCTTGTTTTTATGGTTTTACCTTATGGCTTCCTCATTGGTTGGTTATTTTTAAAACACTTCGCTTGTTTTTCTTTTCATTCACGGAACGTTTAAAATTAAACATATCCTCGTGAATATTTATTGCTTTTGGTGTCTGGGATGTATTTCGATTTAAATGTTTGGTTACTAATTACTGATAAAATATTTAATACTTCATTACTGATTTTATTTTCTAAATTAGCTACGTAGAGATAACAAAAGAAAAATCACATTAAAAATTTAAAATATTGTTAAGTCTGTTGATGAATGGTTGATTGAATGCTTAGCAAGCATGCTAAATTACAGAGTAGAAGCGACAGCCAACTGTTATTGTTGACAGCTTCAATACAGTGAGATAGATATACTGTATCTAACTCTGTGACAGTGAGTGAGAAGATGCGACAGCATGCCTCTTTGGCACGCATCAGAAAAATCCGGGTCCGAGTCCTGTTGGTTATCGACCAGTTAGAGAAACTTCTAAATGACGCTCATGCAGCCAAAACAGATGAAAGGTCCCCAAGTTAATTGCACTCGAAATATTCTGGAATTTTCATAAGGTTCTTTAATTTCTTTAAATATTCTATGAAGATGCAATCGATCCATACCCACCCTAAATTCTTCCAATATTCCAGAGGAATCCAGACCTCATCATGACTCAGGAGTAAAAACCTAAAATATTCCGGTCAATTCCCCGTTTAATGAACCCACAGATTTGTCCGAAACTTTCATCGTAATCGAAACTATAATATTGATTCGTCATTCTTCTAAATTAAATACCGAAGAGGAAAAATAATCGATGAATCAATACGTATCGATTAATTGTTAGATCGATAATATAGATTCTTAATTATTACACTTCGAACGTAATGCGCTTTGGGAATAATATTTATCAACGTTCGGAGCGTCAACCCACATCGTAACTGAAGCAAGATCATAATCAACGTGCGCTCCGCTGTATATGATAAATTAATCTGCCGCCGCCGCGAACCCATACGAGAGAACAGAACCAGACACTAACTTCTGGTAATGACAGCAACGACTTTATTAATATTCTGTACAGCCAATTCGGGTCTAATGATCTGTGCGAAAATCAAGAACCCAATATACTGCTTTGAAAAGAAAACGGTTTCTTAAATTCTTTTGAAACATATTGATTCCATGGGAAAATGGAATTAAACAGTTGTTCATGACAAGAATATTAGTAAAACCATTTGACTGTTCACTCTCCTGTAGTCGTGTACTTGTTGGCGTGCATTTGACGAATAACTTACGAGTTAGTCACTGTCTCATACCTCAAATAAACATTTCGTGCTGAACATGGATACGAGTAGTCGACAAAGTAGAAGATTTTTTTTCTCAAATTTGAGATGTGAGAGGTTGTGGACTCACAATCGAAACGGTAGGAAATGTATAAATTGCACAAAAATTCAGTGAAACAATAAAAAATTAATAAAAAAAATGGCACACTCGGTACTACGGGGGGGGGGGGGATTCGGAGGCTGGTCGTTAAAAGGAAAAGCCTACCTGGAACAGAACACCCTCTCTATACGCCACTGCGAACTGTGTGTGGTATAGCCGTTGCTTCAAGTATACCATACCATAGAAATGCCCGAAAAAAGTGGCAGGGTCGAATTCTTTCCCAATTTCTCGCCCAGTGCTACCAACGGATTTTCAGATTCGTCGAAAGCATTTTTGTGTAACGATATCGCCTTAAACTTTTCTTCTTATCCAAAGGAGAACGGGGGTGGGGGGTTTGAAATTCTGTCTGTCGTATTTTTCGTCACTTGCCATTTTTATAACAATATAACTAACCAATAAAACCGGGAAATATACCATGTCTCCTACATTGTGTTTTGTAATTTAAAACCTCTGTAAGAATTTTATTTCATTTCTTTACAATTTTTATTTCCCTCGAATGAATGGTTTTTGATCGCAAGTTTCTTATTCTATTACAACGGGCCCTCGCGCTCGCAGCAGCCCCTTTGTTGCATTATTTCGACTTTATGGAGTGTTGAAAGTACATTTTCGGAAATTCCCTCTTTTAAAAATAGAGAACGTGGTCTCTGATATACGAGTCTAAAAATTGCCTATTAAGGGGATCTGGATGGATAGTTTCGACTGAACAAGTTACTCTCTCTTTCTCTCTATCTTTCGATATGATTAAATTATTTCTAGCTTTAGAATCTATCCTGCTTTGTGTAGAAGAAGTGTGTATACTCTTTTGACAAAAATGCGGTGGCGTTCTTAATTTATTTTGTTCTCCGCCAGCAGTGATGTAACAAGAATATTTTGGGTTGGGGTTCAGGAAGGTGCGAATATACGATTTCTTTTGCAACATTTGGGGTTCGTAACTGCAGAGCTATACTCTGTATTCCGGATAAGCTGACGCTGAGAACATCAAAAAACTTTTATACGTACCAACTCGTAATGCTAAAGAATGGAAACTGATACTGATCACGTCCAAGAAGCATTTTAAAGCGCATACATCTTATGTATGCATTAAAATGCTTCTCATATAGGACAATTATTTTGCTTATGTTGCTGAGTTACGAAGCAATTTTAACGTCGAAACAAAATTAATAATTTGCATTATTCTTAACGCACAAGAACAAGTTAAAGTCAAATTTTTACGAGTCGTACACCTATAGCAAAATTGAATTTGCAAAAAAAAACTTTCTTTACAAAATTTGTAATTGGAAATTGGAATATTTAATATTCCAAGTGGTTACGTAACACGCACCTTAACATATAAAAAACAATCAAAGTGGGTGGGTAAAGCCATTAAAAGTAGTAAAATTCTGTATAATTATTGCTCAGCTCTAACTTGTCATTCTGTCATGAAGCGATGCTCCGCGAAGCCGTTGACACCTTTATTTACGTAAATATTTGCTACGGTGTTAATAGACAGGCCGTAATCGAACATCTTTGTTCTGCACCACTTAATACCTTCATCCAAAAACATATTTGAACTCCTCTCGAGTTTTTGTACATTAACATGTCACAAGACTGGAACCAAGTGATAAATAGACGGAATGAAGTGCCTCAAATGAATCGATCTTTTTTCTTGTATAGAGAATAGTGAATCTTTTCCTTTCATCAAAGTTTTTTTTTTACTTCCTATAACGATTTGTTGAACCAAGTGCACGTGTAAAGATTATTACGTAATTTCGACATTTTTATAATACAGGGCATCTGCGGTATGCTCTGTATTATTATTAATTACGTATATACAAATTATATCAGAAGTATTTAGTACTCGTAAGTCTCTAAATTCTTTAATTGCTTTTTGTGACTATATTTCTTTTTTAATTCCAACAGAAATTGTTTGCATTGTATATCAACTATATTTTTTAATTTTTCCAGCTCAGAAATATATTCCTCGGCGATTAATGGCATGACTGCATTTGCGAGGCTCATTAACAGGTCTAAATGTTGCCGGGAATTATAACGGCTGAATTTGTTTTAGTCAAAAGATTAGTCTTTTTTTTAAGTCAAAAGGTTATACGCAGTATATAGTCAGCGACTACCCCCTTTACGTTATGGATGGACTCCATAATGGTTATATTAAATACAAAGTTATATTCGGGGTAACTTAATTCCACGCCACAATTTCTTCATTAAAATTGATATCTCTCATATAATAACCGACAACTTTCGTCGGTGGGGAGGGGGGGTCAGACAGCGGTGGAAAGAGAGAGAGAAGTCCCATTAAATTTCAGCTTCACATCATTAGGTTACGACCTTTCTGATGTTCCGAGATGACAAAACTCAAATAGCATATTATAAGAAACATTTAACCAGAAACCAATCACAACAATAGAACATTAATACCCCGCAATAAAAATCCTCTCCTTGGCGCGCGCTATCTTTTATTTACGGGTGAATTTCTCTTGCCCTGGCTTGCTGAAGGGAGCAAGAAGCGATCAGTGGCGAGCTGGATGCTGGTAAGATGGGATATGATAATCGACAGCACCCATTCAGGAGTCAGGACCATCAAGAAAGACCGTCAACTGCATGCGATATATTCGATCATCAAGGAACAATATCACGAATGTTTGTTTTGTATTTTTTTGTTTATAAACTGAAATTTCCAAGTGGTTAAATCACTTGTGCTAAAGAATACGAAATTCTTCTTTTCGAATTCGTCGCTGCCGGTGGTGGATAGCGAACTTAGCGTGCTCGTTTCGTTGTCCCAGGATGGCAGATTCAAACGCGGCCTACGCCATTTGTACGATACTTATGTGGATGATGGCCTCTCTCAGAGGAATTGCCACCGCCCGCCCCAAATACATTATATTGACGCATAAGATTTTCTAAATTTACTGAAAATCTTATTACGACGTTCACGTAGAGTTATACAGTATGATGAACACGAATGCGTTGAAATGCCTCTGTCGAAAAACCCAACTTGACCGAACCAGAAATTTGTTACTTCATAACGTGTTCAATTTACGTAATGGCACAAAACTCAATACCGGTACGTCGGTACGATGCTTGTTTCGAACGTGTTCTTTCCATACACCAGAAGCGCGATTTTCGTCTGCCATAAAGACGACTTTCAGTAAAGTCGCCGTCTTTATGGTAATGTTTTTTCAATGGGTGACTTCATCGATTTTACCTAAAGTCAAGACGAAAATCGGTACTTTGGAATATTTTTGAAAAATTATGCTCTCGCCACGCCACTGGCGTTGATTGTCATTTAAGTCGGCGGAACCATCTGTTATCCTTATTATATAGCGACGCGCCCTACAGGCCGAAAGAGAAATGTCCGGCGACGGCTTTTCCGGAAATGGTCAGATTGGTGAGCCGAGTCAGTGTAGATTTCGGCGAAAGATAAGTTTTATACTTCTGATGCTCCCCCCTTCATTACACCCCCTCCGATGATATCTCTCTCTCTCTCTCTGCGGATGGGATAGAAACCCCGTTTTGAAATATTCCTCGAGGGTGAGTACGATCTTGACATTCTCGTGGATCGAACGTTTTGC
The DNA here is from genome assembly GCA_034694405.1 of Scolopendrellopsis subnuda. Taxonomy (NCBI): domain Eukaryota; kingdom Metazoa; phylum Arthropoda; class Symphyla; family Scolopendrellidae; genus Scolopendrellopsis; species Scolopendrellopsis subnuda. The sequence goes on from JAQFYH010000386.1 coordinate 9,684, forward strand.
TTTTCAAAATTGGCTTTTAAGGACTTCGAATTAATCGTAAAATAAAATTCTATTTATTTTATTCGAATGTTATTTTTCTTTTGTTTTAAAACTTTTCTCGAGTAAGTTTCATTGCGCTCTTTTATTTAGATCTAAAAAGCTTTCATCTTCAATTAATTTGATACAAAAAACAAAATTTATACCGCATCCTCGCAATTTCGACTGCCGAATAAAATAAAAAGCTTTTCTTTTATTATTGTGCAGACGCATCTGTAATTTTCATTCTTTTCCCAAAAAGAATTTTTTTGATGTGCAACAGAAAACACGATCGTCAAACCGACGAAATATATTCAGCAGCATAAAACCAGACGAAGTCATCTCTTTTTGCGTCTGCAACAGAGCTCTGTTGCATCCAGATCCAAAAAGTCGGGCCATATATAAGAATATATAGCAAACATATGCTGATTTTGTAAATTACGTGTTCAAAAAGAAACTGATCCTCATTTAGAAAATTAGCAAATTTTTCCATAGTTTCACTGCGATTCTGCGAAACTGGTTAGTGGAAGACAGAGGGTTCCATCCCTGTTAGCTGCGCTTCGGATGAAACCATCAAATGAAAGAAGTTTTAAAGACTTGGTATTATAGTGCTGGCCTCATTATATCATTTTAGAAAGAGAGGGTTGAAATCGCCATTTGAATAGATATCGATTAGATAACTTTTCCTGTAGACGTAGAGCATACTTTGTCTTTGGGGAAGAAAATATTGTTATGTTAAAATTACTTCCAACAGCTGAAACTGAAGAGAAATTTCAAAGAAACAAAAAAAAAACCGTTATTGTACAGTAAGTTACTGTATGTGCGGACTACTCCGTACAGTTCGATTGTAAAGTACAGATGGGAAGTAAGTGTTAAGTGGCCATAGAAGTTCCCTGCTGTTTCCTGAATACAAATAAAAAATGTATTATTTATTTTTGAGGAATTGCTGATAACGACATATCCGGTAGATGAGCATTTATAAGCAGCAACGTTGTGTTTATATGGCGACAAAGCTAAGACCTTGTCGTTATTTCTTGCCTTAAAGAAACGATTGTGTTTTCCATTTGTGTACACATGGATAACGTCTTCAAGATCGTGTCTGACGTAAGTGCTTCAGTAGCTACAACTTATTTTCTCTCACATATGGGTTGCGTCACTTTTTGAACACTGCTCCGCTCAGCATGCAGATGTACAGTATGACAGTGTTGATGACACTCTGGCTAAGGATTTTCACCTTCTAGCTTCTTATATAGAAGGGGAGAGTGGGAAGGAAGAAAAAAAAGGTGTCAGTAGCACGTGCTTCAAACTCTCATCCATAATTCACAACAATGTTTTGCTGAATATGTGATTTTTCCCCGGGAACTTTGACTTGCAGATCTTGTGTCGATGGTAACTGTATATATTCTCGTCCCCGGTGGTCGAAGAAGCAGATGAGCACGAGAAGATGAAAAGTTGGAAGAAATTTCGGTCATAAATTTTGGGCTTTTATAGAATCTTTTATGCTGTCAGGTGTTGTTCACAGATCTCCCCGTACAGGGTGTTGTATAAAAAATAAAAATAAAAAACAATATTGCATAAGCCATGACGGGGAAAGAAAGTTGCTATAGGTTCTCATGCTTTTGATCTTCGTGGGCTTCTTTTAAAATCCGAGGGGGTAGATGTACGGTATGTAACTACCAAGCAGGGCCACCAAGATCATTTTCTCAAGAGGTGTGTGATGGTTTCTCTGTGCGTGTAACTCCGTATTTGTAGTCAGTTCACACAACAAGTGTGAGGTGAGCTCTGGTTAAACCATCAGAGACAAATACGTAATATTGTCTCTGGTTAAACCTCCATCCTCCATCCAACTCCCTGGTTAAACAGAGTGAAATCCATCGCCACCTTTAGTGGCAATGGACATGTAAGAGTAATCCGTTAAAGCAGGGGTATAGATCTACCCCTGGTTAAAGATAACCCATTCCCATTCCCTTCTGTCCATTTAAAATTAACTCTGTACTTGTAAAGTAACTATACTCCACTTGTCTCCTGAGTCCTGAGCATTTGCGATTTTGCGCCAAAAACGCACATTTCTTTTAGCCGTCGTCTCTGGCCGTCGTAAGTTTTTCTCATTCCTTCTTTACCAACTGATGCAGTTTCGATGCGTCACTTTTGCAGCATCCTTCGCTCGACGAAAGATGATAATAAATATAAAAATCTGAGACTGGTAACGCATCCATATTTAATGTTAAGTCCTGCTGGAGTCGGAGGGAAAAAGGCAGCAAAGGATGAAAATGGGTGACATAAACCGAAAAGGGGGAAAATATTAATCCTATAGTACAGATTGTGAATTGAATCAAGGGGAACTGTATTCTCAATGCGACGATAAAAGAGTGTGACGTAAGACGTGACATTTTATGACGTCGCGTCGTATAAGATGCAAATTTTCAAGTAAAAATCACAAACTTTGCCTGCCGGGGCTATAAAAATATTATTTATTCTTCGCCATAGTTTCAGACTCGCAGTGAAGAACCGTCCGATTTGGATTCCAACAGGGTTTTATTCGGATACCTTTGACGACGGAGAATTCTGTAGCATAAACGATATAAGTTTTCGTAGATTAATTTTTTATACTGTAATAGTTATGCTTGTGCTTCAACACGACTGTAATAATTACGGTAGAGTAACTAACTGTAAGATTACAAAAGATCTGAAGATAAAAATAATAAAATTATATTTTATACATGTACACAATTCTAAAGAACGCTGGATTTTTTCCTGTTTTGGATTTTCTCAGAAGCGGAATCTTCTTGAACCTTCAACGGATCCACCACCGGAATTGGGGTGATCACGGAGGATGGCGCACGTATTAATCCATCGTGCTTCCCTTCGATCCCTGCTGCGAATGCGAGCTGGAAATGCAGATTTTATACCTTTATAAACACAATTCACAAAAGAAACTACCAACTCACGCATTCGAATAAAAGCAATAAACAAAGAGATTATAAAAAAAAATTAAGTTATCGTCTCGTATATATAGCATAACTCATAATTTACAGCCACCTGCTACATGTTTGAAGTTGCATTCTACATGCTACAAGTTGCAAAATTGTTTCCTCCAAAATCTCTAACTATACTGGAAATTCAACCTGCTCTATATATACCGTACGTCGATTACGCGAATTATTAACTAAATTGACCTCCCATTTACCGTGCACCGCTTGGCATTAAAAAAAGTACTCGCCAAGTTTCTTATAATATCCTCGACTTTAACAGCGTGAAATAATATTCATGTTACTTTCGACATCGCAGCTTATCAATCATATTTTGTCTGGACAGAATCAATCATCTTCGCCTGGACGGGCAGGTGACATTATTTTCATTAACGAACACCCAATGGCAGAGCGCAATGTTTATGATTATTTTTTCCATGAGATGTCACAGAAT